>JACJUM010002809.1:11603484-11742738 GCA_020976665.1 Heortia vitessoides
TCAGTCAGTCAATCAGTCAGTCAATCAGTCAGTCAATCAGTCAGTCAGTCAGCTTCTCCTTTTATATATATAGAAAATTAACAAATGATTTTAATACATAGTCCAATCATAATTTGACATTGTATCTAATGCCTTTAAAAAGTTTTTAATACCCTTTAAACATTTCTAAATAAACAATAAAACTTTCTTACACTCTATAAGGTTGGGTGCTACAATCACAGATATGCAGGTATATACATTATCTGTGGCTCCAATACAACTCAAATACCCCTGATGACCCAAGTTATCGAGCACATAGATAAGCGAGTAGCTTTTTTTTAAGCTAGTTTGCTGGAATCAGTTGGGTACTATGATCATTATCGTATCAACCATTGGAAGTCATTGGACATGGGCCTCCCTAAGAAGAGCGAAATTTTGCCCAAAATTGCGCAATTGCTGAGCGTAGCTTTTGCGACGGGGATACTGCCCATCCCCACCCTGTTCATATGAATACTATTTCATTGTTGCGGATGAATATATAATCTGTCGGTTTCGGTACATAAGGCACGAAGGCATACAATCAAGCCGGCTATTAACATTATAGAGAGTGTTTTCTTCTTGTATTTTTTGTCGATGAGCGCCTTGTGCCAGTGGGATATGGAGATTCGTCAAACACTCAAAGATATATAAATATACCTACAACCTTTACAAGGGATTTGAAAAAACTGGACATAAATAGTTCTGTTAATCAGAACTATTTATGTAATTTGTACGGAACAAATGAAGGCTAAAGTCACACTTAGCCGTTACTTTTTCGCTTCTGCTCACTTAATTTTTCCCCTTACTCCCGGATGTTCAGCGGAGAATTTTTAAAATAACTAATTACTCATTCCGTCCACTACGATGAACCTTTTATAAAAACTTAAAGTACGTTCTGTAAAAGGGGCCACGGAAAAGCAGTTTTTATAATGCAGTAGTAATAAAATGGACGTGGGGTACCTTCAGGTTAGAATAGCACTCCGGCATATATCATGTGTAAGAAGCGACTGAGGTACCGGAACTAACTGAAAGCGGTATATCCACCAACAGCTTAGCTCAAATGCACTCGCGTCGTGAAGCTACGCTGTACCAACACGCCGGTCCATCGCGATATGATCATAATTATAGCAGCCAGAAAACGTCCAATAATTGCTCACTGGTCACGCTATCGTTTAGCACGAGAATGCTGAAGCCCATCCTAGCCTTGATGCATTATAGCTACGCTGTTTCAGACGAATATACCATATCCCAGCACGGCAATTATGAGAAAATGGCCCCCTCGGGATGGCTATGTCCAGAAATAAACGTTCTCCGGCTGCTTTGACGATGATTGATGAAACACTGGAAGATATACAAGTATATATATACTTTACGGACACGATTAAGATACATGCGCCTCCAAATTGAGTAATGTGCTTCAAACCTTTGGACTTCAAAAGTATTAAACAAATTAAAGCAGTGAATTAAACGGGACTTTATTTGATAACACATGATATAGCCTTTAAACATCCTTTATGTACGTGTTCTGGCTGAGGAGTCAATCGGAATAAACAAAAGCTTGCAGTGCCCATTGCTAGGCTCTAAAAATAAGAAGCAAACGTGTATGATTTTATAATAAAACCCCAAAAAGAATTACAAAAATGCCTTTAAAAAAATTAGAATTGCAGAAAAGATAAACTCATTGCTAAGGCTTATTACAGCTTGAAAGATTAATGCTGAAAATACTTGTGATTAAATTGAATTGCTCTAACATCTACTGTTAAGACAACGATTTGTTAGCGCGGATGCCTGTATGTATTAGTTCCAATTAAACCTTTTAAGTGTTATTGGAACCAATATCCCCATCAGTATTTCTTGCAGGTTCTTTTCTGGTGGCTCGCGTTATGAACCTGTTATAAACTTAGTAACAAGATCCGTCTAATCCGGCAGACTAGTGTTAAAGTGGGACATTCAATTACCTATTTGTTTAAATGACACTAACACCATAAGGTTGCCACGGTCATCGGTAATTTGTGTAAAATTGTAAATGCAAATCTATCTAATGTTTTTCTTTATTCTATACATTTTGACTAGGAGCCTCCCATTTGTGCGGCGATGTACCAGCAACACCCACTATTTACAAACGTGTGATCTGATGACCCCAAATGCGCCGATGATTGTGATGCTATTTTGTACGCCAAAAGTCGTGGGTTGGATCTCCCCACCCAAGAAAAAAAATTATATGAATGATGTGAAACTTGTGTGTTGTTTTGAGTCTGGGTGTATTTAATTATATTTGTAATTCTTCTGTTGTCCAATGTTCGTGACACAAGCGTTTTAATCGACCCATTACGGAATCAGATCAATGTATAAGATGTTGTGTGAATTTATTATTATGAGATGCGTATCATCATACAAGCGATCAAAAGCCATTGTTGGACATAAGCCTCCCCAAGAAAGGGGATATGTTGCCCATAATTGCCGCGCTGGGCAAGCATTTTGACAATTGCAGAGCGCAGCTTTCGCGACGAGGAAGCTGCTGCCCGTCCCCGCTCTGTACATTTGAACTGACTTTTTTGCAGGAGGGGAGGTACTATTCTACTCCGCTGGTACCTCACGGCTAAGTAGAATTATGAGATGCGTATGCGTAGCTTAAACCCTACTAAAGGGCATACAGTATAATCAGTACACAGTTTCCGTAAGATAGACTTGGTTTATCCTTTCAGAAAGGATTTAACGGTATTTATTATTAATGGTAGTTCGGCTACTTTTAGTCGCTGGAAAACAAGAGTAATCTAGGAACTCTATACATAATATCCACGCTGTTAAAAGGAAAACTAATATATAAAATAAATTCTCCAGACTCGTAGAAACACTATGGACGGTAGGTTCTTAGTTTATTAAAACCTACCGTTCAAATAGACCTCAAAAACTCTACGATCATACACTTGACCTCATGGCCAGACGACGCTGATGAGACTGCAGTCTTCCAATGGCCCGAAGTCATATAGGCGGCTTAATAGGCATATTCCCAAACATGGGGCATGGGGCAAAACGACACGAAATCCGTCTTTTTAATACTAAAAATATTGAAAAGACGATTGAGCAAAACGAAAGCTCTAAAGTGTTTGCAAGAAATATGTCTATTGGACGAAGTCTGATAACTAAGCTGAAGAGAGATGATGGCATTTTAGCGTCTACCAAAGTCGAGGTACTTTAGGAGATCGAGAGGTTCTATGGAGAGTCAAACGCTTCCGCATCTAAGCCTGTTAGCGGCTCGGCAGACCTAAGACTTAATCCAACACTACTTCCAAGATATCTTGGACTTCAGCCTAAGCGAGATTAGCTTGAAATAGATGGATGGATTATTAGATGGCCTTGAATCAGCTTAAGAACAACAAGGCGCCCGGTGATGACGGAATCATCCCTGAGCTTCTGAAAGCGGGTGGAACACCGATACTTACGGTCCTTTACAAGCTCTTCAACACAATCGTCCTCGAGGGTATAATGCCAGAAGCATGAAACAGAAGTGTGGTGATGGTGTTCTTTAAGAAAGGCGACAGCTCTATGTTTAATTTATTTAATTACCGCCGCATCTCGCTCCTAAGTCATGTTTATAAGCTGTTTTCTAGGGTCATTACGAACCGTCTCGAATGTAGATTTGATGACTTTCAACCTTCCGAATAAGCTGGTTTCCGAAAAGGCTACAGTACCATAGACCATGTATTTACGCTGCGGCAAGTTATACAAACGACAGAAGAGTATAACAGGCCATTATGCTTGGCATTTGTGGACTATGAGAAAGCCTTCGATTTGGTTGAGACGGGCTTTACTAGACTTTTTATTAGACTTGCGTTTATTTATACAAATATGTATGCCACGTTTATTTATTTTGTATATATATTGCCTGCACCACTATATATATATTTTTTCTGTTTTGTGTAATGGTTGACTGGGAGATAATGCCATCTGGCATTAAGTCCGCCATTTGTACATTTTGTGCAATAAAGTTAAATAAATAAATACTAGTATTTGGACGTCCTCTGCTGGACATAGGCCTCTCCAAGAAAGGGGGTCTTTGCCCATAATTGCCACGCCGGCCCAGCATATTGGCAATAGCTGAGCGCCGCTTTCGCGACAGTGACACTGCTGCCTATCCCCGCCCTATGTAATTTAGCTGTTTCGGATGGATATACCGCCATCTGTTGGTTCTCTTAGGACACCTGGTGCAGTAGAAGATTCTATTCTACTCTGCCGGTACATCACGGCTAAGACTCTAAAAACACAAAATATTTTGTTTCACACAAAATATTAAACTATAACCTTCACAATATCGCTAGAAACTGATATTATGTAACTACCCACGCAAAATTTTATTTATGTCTATACCTACTTAAAAGATATATTTATATTTATATAACAGTTCTGACTGCTTTGATTAAATGTGTTAATTATATAAACTATGTGCGTTTTAATGCCCCGTGTGAGCATGAATCGGAGTGATGAGGTCCGGGGGGGGAGGAACAGGGGGCTTTACACTAAGTTAGCACTATCTCCAAAAATAAATGATTATTGTAAAAATTTAAATATATTCACATATGAGTCGGTATTACTTACTGGATCGCTTTAATACATGCACTGCTTATCGAACGAAATCGAAAAGCAAAGTACACATCAATTTGGTATTATACAAGGATGTTTGTCAATTGAAACCGAAGAGCAGCACTCATCGGATTCGTTTTATGTACGAACGTCCCCGTTCCCACGCCAGACTACTGTTCGAGCGGATGGCAGACTCAAGTTCGCTCCAAATTTAGCTCACAATATCACCAAAATGTAAATGAAACGTACCATCAGATGAAAGATCGAGCTCGTCTCGATTATGACATTCATATTGTTTTTGCATCTCCGTTTCTTCAAAGTAAATATGATAGCATAATAAGAATTAATATAAGCCTATAATATTTAAAGATTTTTTTACTAACTTCTTAGTATTAATCAGCTCATTAAAATGATGAGTATCATATTTGCCAGGCCTATGCTTGATTAGTTTTAGATATAACATAATTAATACATTGTACAGCCGTGAGGTATCGGAAAATTAGAATAGTGCCTCCCCCTGTACCAGGTGTCGTAAGAGGCGACTAAGGTACCACAGAGCCGACAGATGGCGGTATATCCATTTGAAAAAGCTCAAATGGACAGGGCGAGGATGGGCAGCAGCGTCCCAGTCGCGAAAGCTGCGATCTGCGATTGCCAACACGCTTGCCCAGCGCGGCAATTATGGGAAAATTTCCCCCTTTCTTGGGGAGGCCTATGTTCAGCAATGGACTTCCAACGGCTGGTGTAATGGTACGATAAACCCATTGACACCAAATCAGGAACTGGTGATGGAATCATAGTCAAATCAAGGGAAACCCTCAACTTTATAAGCAGGTACAATGTATTCATCGTCATTATCATACCCACCCTATGCATTTGAGCTTCACTGTCTCGGATGGATATACCGCCATCTCTCGGTTCTGGTACTTCAGTCGCCTCTTTCGACACCTAGTATAGGGGAGGTACTATTTGGCTTTGCCGGTACCTCACGGATAGTTTATTATATATCCCACGGGAATAGCAGGTTTTTCCGGAATTAAAGTATATGATATGTATGCAGAACATTAAGAAGAATTGGATGGCAAGACAAAACATATGAAAAAACTTACGTTTTGTTGTTAATTCAAGTGTATGTATTGTAATTACTATCAATATATGTTTCAAAATAATAAACACAAGATGCTTTAGTAGAATAGAAAGACTGATAATTAAATTGATAATAGCAAGAAATCCGTTGCCATCCAGAATCCAGTACACAAATTAATTAAGAACCCAACAGGATCCGGGACGCTTTGATCTTTAAAACACTTGGATTGGGGCGAAATTAGGTTTTTGTTCCATTGGAATTTACCCGAGATAAACATAGTAACTAAGTAGGTAATAAAACGAGCGGAAACGGTAAATTAGGAATTGTGCCGTGAGGTACCGGCAGAGTAGAATAGTACCTAGTAAGTACCTCTCCTTGTACTAGGTGTCGGTAAAAGGCGACTAAGGTAACAGAATTGACAGATGGTGGTATATCCGAAACAGTGCAGCCCAAATGCACATGGGCGGTGATTAGCTGTAGAATCCCCGTCAGAAAATCTACGCTCTGCGATTGCCATCACGCTTACAAAGCTTATGGTTGGAGTGGACTTCCAATATCTGGTATAATGGTGATGGTGATGATAGTTTTACAAAATTACTTTTTTAGGCAAAGCACAGCTGTCAGTTGCTTTGATAATGGAGACTACGCAGGCGCATCGTAGTACGTCATTAGGTAATTAACAAATGAAATGAAAATCTAATATAATTAACATTAGATTCTTAATAAGAAATCTAATCATAATGCATATTCGTGTCAAAAGAATTATTGTTAATAATTGATAACTTTTTGCCTTATATAAAAACTGTTAGAATAAAGAAAGAAAGAAAAATATTCATAGATTTTTACTAAAGTAAAAATATAAAAACTTGGTACAAATGTATCAATGAAAAATACTACAATAGAGAGCGCAGGAAAAAAAACTTCAAGGTTAGTGTTATATATTTAATTCCTTCATTCGCCGCTTTAAAGGTCGGCACTAAATAGACAAAGAAGTCAGCCAGGAAAGAGTCTATAAACCAGCAACATAGTTTATATAAAAACTAGGCTATATTGGACTATTCGTCGTACTCTATGTAGGGTCAAGTTTTAAGTATTTTGTTGAATTTGCTTTTTGTGGTTGGGTGCGAGCTCAGGCGCCATTGCTCGTCATCCACCTCGTCTCGCCCCACTCTATACCTTTTTAAACGCAAATTGACTATACAAATACATTTTAGATTATTTATCATCAACATCACCATACTAGATGTAGGGCATCCATTGTTAGACATCATCATATAAGTCATTGATAGTCCACTGCTGGACTTAGGCTTTCCCAAGAAAGAGGGAATTTTACCCATTGACGCACTGGGCAAGCTGTGATGGCAATTGCAGAGCGCACTTGAGCTGCACCTTGAGTTCTGGTATCTTAGTACCATCTTACGACACCTGGTACAAAGGGGGGTACTATTTTACTCTGCCGCTTCCTCTATGTTGCTATGTATTAGATAGCAGTAAATAACAATATGATATTTGCATAATTAACATTATGGTTGAAAAAATATAAACTGGACAAGACAACTAGGTATAAAATATATGCTAACTGTAAACAAGAAATACAAATAGAATTTTTCACGCTTTTTTCAGAAACTACTTGTATTTTAAGTTCATTATTATGTTCACTTTGTATTCAAAAAATATTTTTAACTTTTTGGTTTGATATATTTTAAAAAAGTGTCTTCTAAAATCTTGTAAAAATCTTTTATATTTCAGTTCGAGTTTGATTTACTGTCAAATAATATTAACTAGACCAATACTTAAGCTGGGTTAAATTGGGTACACGGTACGCATGCGCAGGCGTAGTCTCATTTGGTCATTCAGAGAGGAATTTCTTTCATCCCGCGGATCCTGGTCAGGATTATGAGATATATGAGATTATCGAAATATTGTATTGCCACCGATTTTTGATATGCCTGCAACCTTTCACTTAAATCTGTCTGTCATAGGTCAAAATCGATTTCGATTGAAACGGTTAACCTACACATATACATACATACAACATAAGCTAATATATAGCGTGAAAAAAAAACCCCAAAAAAGGCAATTATCTACTCTCTCTACTCTAGGTAAGACCTACTCTCGTGTCACAATTCGATTACTATAGACGACCTGTACGTCCTAAAATATTCTGTATAGCCTCTTTGGCGAAAAACACATTACAACTAGTATCTTACTAGTATTGTTAATGTCCAAGCTTTTTATTTTTCTATGTTTAATATGGGAATAGTGTAATCATATTTTAATTTAAATACTACTTTTTAAAACAAATAGGCCGGAGGAATAACATATTTATGGTGACATTTACAAATGGTCTACCTCAAGTGATCCTGTGTGCAGAGAGATTGTTTTGTTGCAAATCAAGGCAATCTCTAGAAGTATGAAAAAAGAAGGCTTGTCTAGATGTATTTCTTAAAAGTATTTATTATGTCATCAAAATGTCGCCTACCCACCATGTGATGTCACAAGGCAATTCAACTAACAATAATTTTGTTAACTCCGTTTTATATCTCACGGGAAATTCGTGGAGAAAACGAGTTTATGTAAGAAGTGGATGAGATTGGCTCCAATATTTGTACACTGAAGCAATTAGGTGTGGTATATAATGTTTACACAATCTCAGAGAGTTGTCAGTGTGTCAGAAATACTGAAACGTCCCTGAAGAAATATTGTAGGTACTAACAAATCACTTTATTCTAACAAAGTCGATAATTCTTCTCACTTTCGATAAAGTGTGTACAATTTTCATCGTTGTAATTATATATAACTAGCTGTGCCCGCGACTTCGTCCGCGTGGAATAGTTTTTTGGGTACCATACCTATTTACTTCAAATTATATAAACTTTGAATGTCACGTTTATTTATATCGAATCAATGGCCTGAAAAATAAGTTTTAAGTTTCTAGCTCTAAAAATAGCGATCCATGCAAACAACTTTTCATCCCCCCTTGCAACCCCTGACAACCCTTATTTCGAGTTCAAAAATAGCCTATGTCCTTTCTCAAGGTCTAAAGATTGTCTATGCCAGATTTCATCAAAATCGGTTGAGAGGTTTAACCGGGAAAGCGTAACAGACAGACAGACAGACAGACAGACAGACAGACAGACAGACAGAGTTACTTTCGCATTTATAATATTAGTAGGGATAGTGAGAGATTATAGACCTCATTATACAAATTAAATTGACCTAACAAGCTATGTACATGAATTTGACCATTAGCTCGGAGTCTCGTTGCATGAACTTCTATTTTAATTTATTTATATGTTATAGGAAAATAATAAATTACAAAACTAAACATGTCTTTAGCATGACTTTTTTAAGTAATTATGGTAGGTTAGTAAAAGTATAACTTATAGAATACGTTAGTAATAATGAATATTTATAAAAACAAATTAATATTAAGAAAAACATTAAAAACGATGGTATACATAAAAGAAACAACTAATTAAAGATAATATAATATAAAACATAGTGATACAAGTCGGATTGAATAAGGAATAAGGAAAACAAATTATAGTTACTGACATAGTCTTATTGAGGTGGCAATGGACAGTGTACGCTGAACGCAAAATCGACGGCCGATGGAGCCGTCAAATTCTAGCAAAGAGATCATGCACAAGCGTAGCGTTGGTGAAGCGTGGTGTTCTACCACATAATGAGCAGAGGATATAACTAAAATTTGATGCTGCACGCAACTGGTTATAAGAAATCCCTTGAGGAGGCCAGTGTCCAGCAGTGGATAGAGTCCAGGCCTACATTCTATCGCTGAAATGACGACAATGATGATTTGATTTCGTTTGTTTTTTAATATAATGAAACCAGCAACAAACATACAGTCTGCTTGATAGTGAACGTGACCGCAGCAGATACACATACACACTCGTGTCATCACAAGGATAGCACTAGCGTGTCACTTTGTGAACTGAAGATACTATGTCACATTTATCCAATCATTTCTTTGCCACTTTCACCCTCCAAACTGGAACAGTACAACGCGAAAACAGCTATTTGGCGGTAAAAATAAGTGAGAATGAAGTGCCAATGCAGACGACATTTGGAAGAGGTCTACATTATGAAAACCTTTCATGTACCTCATTGATCAGGCAAACATATCAAACATCAACATTGCCAATTATCCCCTACTCAACATCTAGGACACAATATCACTCGGTTACTAATTACGCTTTCCAATTGAGCTGAAGTTTTAGAGGGAATTCAAATTATACCTTTTACCAAACCAGATGGAATCCATTCCTGAATTACTATAGTAATATATAGTATCTAGTAACAATTCTATTTAGTTCGAGATTTAATTTAGGCGGGTCCGCAGTTGTAGTCATTCGGAAAGCTAAGGGGTAACTGCCAAATTAATTAGACACCCTACCGTTGATTTGGGCTGCCTGGTGTCAAATGACTTAGGTATAAATCCGGGATTTGTTTCAGTCCAGCGTTATCTCCACTGTGCTGGACTATCATGAGGGTAGCTGAAAAAATATCTGTGATTACAGTAGGTAGGGTTATTTTTTGGACATACAACGAAATATACAATATTATAGGCAAGTGTGGAAAATAAGATGTTAAAAATTGCAAAATTGCAATTTCAAAATTGAAGATCGAAATTTGATTATAATAAGTTAAAGCTATTCCAAGCCATTAGAGATCGATGTCGTTTAAAAGAAAATAATAATAATAATATACTCTTTATTGTACACCAATAAAAAACAACACAAGAACATCACAAAACCATGGAATAGTAGGTACAAGTGGTGGCCTTATCGCTAAATGTAATTTCTTACAGGCAATCTTTGGAAAGAAATAATGTTAAAGCTGGTGGAAGTCTTAGGTGCATTAAGTACATACATAATAATATACATAGATAGTGTTATGACAACAAAAGAAAAAGGAATGCAGATATGGTTTAGACATTAAGCAAGGATAGATGAAAGGAGAATGACTGTACAAGTATATAGAGCGGAAATGAATGGAGGAATTGGTATAGTGACCTAGCAGAACATACATATATAACATATTAGTCAGGTGAAGCAGGTTTTAAAGAGTCAGGGCAGAGGTACCATGAGTAAATGAGCGTATATGAAAATACTGATGCGGTAGCGAGTGAAGATCCATTGCCTCTACCAACTCCGATGGGACATAGAGATGATGTATGTATGTCTTGCAATCGGATACCGTTGTCTGTTGCCTTTGGATTCTATACACCATAATTTCTGTACCACGCATTTAAAAGTGATATGATGATAGTTACCGTAAGTAGACATATTACCCTTTTTATTTCAAAGCCTGAGGATGATTTTATGACGAAAAGATTAACGGCAGTCTTGATAATTAGTGACGCTGTTCTTTTTCAATTTCACAAGTTTTATTAGTGTGCAGGGAATTTGCACGCTGAATTGATGGACGATGAAGTCGTAAGGTTCCGGAATGGAAAACAAGTACCGGCAAGCGCAGAGTAAGGCGGACGACTTCCTGGGGGAGTGGATTGGTGGACACCCATCTATAAGGTGGACAGATGATTTGACCAGAACTGTAGGATTGAGCTGGAAGCTAGCCGCATACAACCGGACTCAAGTAGTGGATGCCATACGGATAATATGATCAAGATAAAGAAATTCGCTCTATAATAATCGACCTAGCTTTTTCTGCTCGTGATGCTAGAATTGACGTGTTTCTTCAGTACAATCTTGGTGGTGAATGGGCATATATATCACTAGCGATAACAGAATACAAACAGCTGTTAACAATATTATTGAACCTGTGATATATTATTGACCTGATGAACCTGACGATTTCAGTACAGACGTAAACTAAATTCACAAAACATCTCATATACTGATCTGACTCAGAGGTAAGTCGTTAAAACACTTGTGTTACGACATACCTCTGATATCACAAATATAATGCTATCAAATATTCGCCACATAAACGTTTGTTCTATGGAAATCAAACTCACGACCCTTGACGCACAAGACAGGATCACTAACATCCGCGCCATCGGGCACAGCATAACCGTTTCCGACTTTTATTATATAGAGTGCAAAACATTGATTGATATATTCCTCAAAAACATTACACGTAAGTGTATTTCCAAGGGATTCTTCTTACCGTTATAAATCTCTGGAAGACACTAAAAACAAAGTATAGTTGCTGTCCATAAATTTCCTGCAAACTTTTTTATTCGGGAATAGGGATACGGTATATTGATGGTAGCCGTATCTCAACTCTATCATGTCGTTTAATGGATTATTCATTATATCAGCCATTGACAGTCCACTGCTGGACATCGGCCTCCCCGAGAAAGGGGGAATTTTGCCCATAATTGCTGCGCTGGGCAACCGTGTTCACAATCGCAGAGCGCAGCTTTTGCGACGAGGATGATGCTGCCCATCCCCGCTCTGTGCATTTGAGCTGTACAGTTTTGGATGGATATACCGCCATTTGTTGGTTCTGGTACCTTAGTCGCCTGGTACAGGAGAAAGTACTATTCTACTCTGCCAGTACCTCGTGGCATAATGGATTGTTGAATATCTCATACTATTTTTATTTATTTATTTTGAACACAAAGGATTGAAGCATTAACAATTAGTGTAAAAAATACACTTACAGTATATAATAGTTTAAATACACAACCAATTAAAAGCTAACATCACAGTTTTAATTATACTTTATAACTATATATAGTATCTTTAATGTCTTTATAACTCGTTTATTTAACTTAAACTTTTTATTATATGTGCTACTAATATTATAAATGCAAAAGTTTAAAAAATATATTGATGTATGTTTGTTACTGTTTCACGAAAAAACGACTAAATAGATTATAATAAAACTTTACTATAACATAGCTAATACATTACACATAGAATATGTATTAGTATTTCTAAATAATTTTTCAAAATATAACGATAAGTGTTGTTTGCCCCTGATAAATTTTATCCGCAAATCTGTTTATCATGGTTGTATTTCTAAAAGTTTAAAAAACTGTTTCGAATACATCTGTATAAAATAAAGTGTCTTTTTGTAATAGCAAAATAACAACTTTTTATAAAATGAAAATTAGTGAAGGTGTTAATGGTAAACTTTAGAAAACGATGGCGCTAGATATAGTGTTCATTGTAGCAGGAGATGGGCGAAGTAGCAAAGTTTGAGAATATCTGGTCTAAATGCTTTTAGAGAGACATCAATCAATCTCCATCGGACAGAACAATTCCAAGTTCACTGTTGAGGTACTGTAATGCGCCATCGATTAGACCCCGACTCTCCGTGGACTGTATCTGGGGACCGGTAACAAGTTTGGGAACCGCTAACTTGTGGTAAAACCGAAAGAGATACTACAGAATCGATAGGAAACTTTGTGCTTGTTTCTACCTCTTACTGGCAGCAAAATAAAGACACACGATGGGTAAATAGCGAAGTGTGTCGCTTCGCCATAAATACGCTTTCCAAGCAGATTAATGAAAAAAAAATTATTTTAATTTAAAACTTGAATAATATGACATATTTAAAATCGATAATTATTTGTAACTTTAACAAGTTCCTTCATGCAATCCATAAAAAAAATAATTTGGTAAACACGTGTTACTTTGACTATAAGGGGTAACTTTAGCCTAGATGAAAAAAGTATAAAGATTCCTAATTTTTTCATGTTTATATAAAACATCCCACCCTGTCGTCTACAATATACTTTCAAGTTGTAGTAAATTTCCTACAAATACTCAAATGTCAAATTTCTACCAGTTTAAAGCAGACTATAAAGATGAAATTAGTATACACGGGTTACTTTGACCATCAGGGGTAACTTTAGCCTACAAAGAAAATTTTAATGATTCTAAATTTTTTTGTGTTTGTATACAACATTGAACCCCGTTGTCTACAATATATTTTCAATAAAAACAATCGAAATAACTTTGCCTTTTGTAATATCTATATAGCATATAGTCAAAGTTACTCTTGAGGGTTAAAGTAACCCGTGCCTATGGTACTTAGTTACTTAAGAGGTGTTATAAATTATTAACGACGGAACGGCAATGCAGATCCAGGTGAAAATTGGTACTGAGATTGTTGATGGTCTACCGTAACATAGGGTATTTTTTAACCCTAAATCATGTACCATGTGCGGTAGATGTAGGTTTTAAGTTTTATTTCTTTTATTAGACTTAGTCGACAAACAAGCGTACAGTCTGCTATTTGACGGTAGATAAAGGTGAGAAGAAAGATGCAAATTCAAACGTATATACCTTTTGTATGAAGTCTACCTAATGTAAAGGAATCATACGACTTGGACATATATATAAATATGTATATATATATCCACATACATACATATATATATATATATATATATATATACAGAGAGAGAAAGATAAAGCAAAGTTATATTCGCTAGCGTATATTAAAGCTAAAATATAAATTAACCACAATAAAACCGCAAACCTATTTTAAATATACAGCCAAAGACCAAAATTGGATCGTCCTATATTCAAGTTTAAATTGCTGCCACTAGGTACTATTTTCATTTATATTACATGCTTTCTCAAATTTATATTTAACGCAAATGAATTATTTTCGTTTATTTGTATTTACCGATTATGCAATAAATCTTAATTTCGAACAAGGGGATAACAGAGGGCAATTAAAATAAAAGTTAATAAACTTTAATACGATAAAAACAATAGTTAATAAGAGATCAATGTGGTGTAAAAGATGATGCTGTGACAACTATAGAGAAAGGAATGTTGAGATGGTTTGGACATGTAGAAAGGATGGATGCAAGTAGAATGACTGCACAAATATATAGAGCGGAAGTTAATAAAAGGGTTAGTATAGGACGACCGATGCGAAAATATTTTAACCAGGTAGAAGGGGTATTCAAGAAAGGCCAGGCCAGAAGTACCATGAATAAACGAACGTGTATAAAAGGACTAATGCGAGTAAGGTAAGCAAAATAAGTATGCCAAAATCGAAACAAGTGGAGATCTATAGTCTCTGCCTACCCCAAAGGGCATGTTATTAGACAGTAATTAAGGCGTGAAGTACCGGCAGAGTGGTATAGTATCTCCCCCTTCACCAGGTGTCTTAAGAGGCGAGTAAGGTACCGGAATAGACAGATGGCGGTATTTTTAGCTGGAACTTAGTTGATATTCACATGGCGGAGATGGGCAGCAGCATCCCTGTCGCGGACTTTGCGCTCTGCGTATGCCAATTCGCTTGCCAAGCGCGGCAATTGCCCGCGAAAATCCCTCTTTCTTGGGGAGGCTTACGTCCAGAAGTGGACTTCCAATGACTGATATCATGATGATGATACAGAGATAAAGAAACATGCTATTTTATATATGTGTTCACAATAGGCGGCAGTATTGTAGATAATAGTGATCTTATCTTGTGCACCAACGGACGTGGGTTCGATTCTTACCAATATTTATATGATGAAATATGTGTTTGTTTTGTTTCTGAATTTTAATTATATCTATTTAAGTATAATATTGAAGATTTCTTTGTCATATAATGTCCGTAACACATGTGCTTTAGCCGACTTATCTTAGAGTCAGGTCAATGTATGAATAGTTGTGATTTTATATGATCTTAAAATGACATAGTAAGTCTTTGAAAATTGTACATATTTCAGCAGCAATTCTTTAAACATGTTAAGCAACTATAATCTCAGGTTTTATATATAAATATTTAACGAAAAATATGAGTTATATTGTCTATCTGTCACCCCCTTAACCCATCCAAATAATACACGAAACTATTTGAAACAATAAATTCCTGGGACGAGAAGTATGTGACCAAAGGGTCCTCGGACCCACGACTTCGAATTAAATTCGCACACCCCTATGTTGACAATTAAAAGTGACCCTAATCCACATTTGTGTAATAAGGAAATATATATATACAAAATTGATGGCGATTCAAAAGTAGAAAAGTATGACGAATTGTGAAATTATGATCGATGACATGACAAACAGTTTGTGTATCTGGGAAGTGTTTTTACAAGAGAAGTATTAAGAAGATATTGAACGACGAGTGAAAGCTGAAAATATTATCAATAGAGCCATACATGCCTCTATGAACAGCAAAAATGTGTCAAATAAGGCTAGACTGGCTGTTCATAGAGGTGTGTTAGTTCTAACACTGATATATGGCAGTAAATGTTATGTACGATAGAAGAAGCCCGCGAGTCGAATAAGTGCTGTTGAAATCAGGGCACTTCGAGGTATGGTGTGAGTTTGAGAGATATACTAAATAATCGTGTGATAAGAGATCGATGTGGTGTAAAAGATGATGTTGTGGCAACAATAGAGAAAGGAATGTTAAGATGGTTTGGACATGTAAAAAGGATGGATGAAACAGAATAACTGCGCAATTAAATAGAGCGGGAGTGAATGGAAGAGTTGGTTTAGTTCGACAGAAGCGAACATATCGAGGTATTAAAAAGTGCCAGTCAAAGTCAGAAGAATAAACGAGCGTGTATGAAAGGACTAATGCGAGTAAGGGAGACGAGAGAGTTATGCCAAGATCGTAGCAAATGGAGATCCATAGTCTCTGCCTACCCCAATGGGTCACAGTCGTGATGTATGTATGTATGTATTTTTAAAATGGAGCACAAATTGATTTTCTGTCATTACAAAGAAAAACATTTAAAGATCACTTCTATCGTCTCTTCAATTATATCCATTGTTTTAAGTAAAAAATCCATTTAAAAAATTCCCTCTATATATTATAATATATTGACCTGACTCCGAAATAGGTCGTTTAAAGTATTTGTGTTACAGATACCAGACAACTGGGAAAAAGATGGATCTAGGAGTTCAGTGTATGGTACATTGAACACCCAGACACAGAACACACACAAATATCATCATATAAATATTTGTCCTAAGTGGGGATTTAACCTACAACCTTTAGTGTACAAGATATAATCACTACCATCTGCGTCATCGTGCCCGTCAATTTCATAATATCAAAATACACAAATCAATCTTAACGTCAATCCGCCACTTGAATCCCGTCCGATACGACTCTTATCGACGTCCATTCAAGGAATTTTACATTTAAATTAGTTACACGTCATTTAATTACGTATATGTTAGAGAATACCATTTGCAAGGCTGTAAAATATAATAAGTGAAATTATCGTGTAGATTAATAGTTATTATAATAGGCAGAGTAGAATAGTACCTCCCTTTATATCAGGTGTCTACTGAGACTGACTGACTACGACTGAGATACCCGATTCGACAGATGGCGGTATATTCATCCATTATACTGCTGCACAAGACGGACGGCATCAACACCGTCGCGAATTTACGATCTACACAAACACGCTAGCCCATAGCGGCAGTTATGGGCAACATTCCTCCTATCTATGTCCAGCTGTGGACTTCCAAAGGCTGATGTGACGATAATGATGATGACAAATAAAATTTGAGTGTCAGTTTGTAATATCAAAATAACAGCTTTTGAAAACAGGCATTTGCATTATGTACGGTATTTGAAACAAAAATAGGCTTTTAAAATTCTTATGCAGCAATGCACTTTGAAAAGACTGCGAGTTTAAAACTTCTTAGTTTACAAAAATAATAAATATAGGATGAGAACGAACTAGCATTAATGCAATTGCTAAGAGCGTCAACGCAACGTCAGGGTCTTTGACAGGAACCGCAATATATTTGTTCCGGGTTTATAGATTGACTTTGTTATTGCTGGTAAATCTTCATTCTGGTTTCCAGAACCTCAGGGCCTTGACCTTGTGCATATGGTTTTGAGGTATTATCAACAAAAGTCGTCAGCATGGGTACCTCATTCTCGTGCGTTTGCAGTTTGAAGGGTGAGAGAGGTAGTAGAGTTACTATGTAATGTGACATAATATCTTTAAGCCGCGAGGTTGGCAATACAAGCGTCTATACAAGCAATCGTGTACAAACAAGAAGAGATGGGAGAAAGACATACACTACTTTTGATTTGAAAAGAGGACTTTCCCTGGTTTCTGCAAAATGAAGCAAGTATTATTGTTTTACGCTGAGCTCAGAAATCGATCCCAGAACTACACATTTCAAGTTTCGCTAGAGACATAGCAGAACTGTTTACAAACACGCTCAATAAAAAGACACCTGCCGATGCCATCAGCTATTAAGACTGTAAATGGCGTCCGTTTTCAGCGACAATGCCAACAAACAATTCCTGGGAACAAGCGCGCATATTAACGTTGGTATTCTCGTTACGTACCGGGGAGTAGATACTTACTGATGCTTATTTTTAATTCGACTAATGTATATACATTTGTAACTAGTTGATTCCAAATTACTGGAAATAGATTCTAATGAAAATTCATTATAACATGACTATCATCATCATATCAGCCATTGCAGGACATAGGCCTTCCCAAGAAAGGGGTAATTTTGCCCATAATTGCCGCGCTGTTTAGTTTGTCATTAAATTATATGCTATAATATGAATTGATCAATAAAATAGTTTATATTATAGACTATCAAATTAAAAAAACAATTTATTTAATATCTAAAAATAGTTCATAATGAGGCTTTTGAATAGAGATTATCATAAAAGGTATAAGCAAAGAATGTCAAGTCAAATGTCATCAAAGGGAACACATAAAGGCTTCATCTTTCGCCCTTTGTAGGTTAATCGCTTGAGGCCAATTAGGTTCGCACGGGCCATCAGGGCGTCTGGCGCGTTTTTGTTATTACCTCCAGGGCCCTTGGATGTTCACTGCCTTCTGAGGAATCGATTGGATCATAGCTAATAGCTACTGGCCTACTGTAGGACTTGGGTAGAATAAAATAGTACCTTCCAGTGTAAGAAGTGATGGTATAAAGATGAGGTAGACCTCTTATGAATGTCTTTTGCATTAGTACCTTCCTCTTACCTATTTCTATCACCAATTAGCAGAGCTTGCATTTCTGCTCTCTGCTTAAAAGGGTGATAGAGGCAATGAAATTACTGGGTAAATATGAGATTGCACGATACGCTTGTGATAGCACGAGTATCTATGAGTTGTAGTTACTTTTTTCATCAAGCGGACTGTATGCTTGTTTGCTCACTTCATAATATGAAAAAAAATACCGATAAAGATTTTAATAACATAAGCAACTAAGTGTGGCTTTCGTTATGAAACATCAGGGTCACCAGAGTCATCATTTGAGTAATATTATAATTAGTATTTATATAATAAATGGCTTTGATGTTTGCATTGGTCCTCACTCTCATCTTATAGCTAAATAGTAGTGTTCGCATTGCTGTATTCCGGTTGGAAGAGTGAGAAAGGTAGTGAAATTACTAGGTGGCATGACATATCTTTAAGTAACAAGGTTGGCCACGCGCTAGTAATAATTTATGATTTTTTTGATTCTGACTGTATGCTTATTTTTTGACGTGGTATAATAAAAAAAAACATAATTTAAATGAATCTTCTAGATTACTTGATCCGTACGCACCAACTTACCTAAAGGACAGATTTCAACTCCTATCTTCCTCTCACGAACGTAATCTCCGTTCTTCTAATACTCTCTCGCTCTTAACTCCTTCTCATCACTCTAGTTTTTAGACAAACTCTTTTACAGTGACAACTATACGACTCTGGAATGAGCTTCCGTTGAATATTAAGCAATCCGCAAACAAATTTATCCTGAAACGCTTTCTCCGTACTTTATTTACTGATGCTGCTTCTCTAACTTTATAACCCTATTTCTGATGTACGTTATTATATATATATTTTTTATATCATATGTATTTATCGCGTTTATTTATACAAATGTATATGTATGTAACGTTTGTCTTTTATGTGTATATATTGTCTGCACCACTATATGTATTTTTTTTTGTTTCGTGTAACGGTTGACTGAGGGATAATGCCAATTAGCATTAAGTCCGCCATTTGTACATTTTGTAATAATTTGTACAATAAAGTTCAATAAAATAACATCAAATCAAATGTCCTAGTTTCCAAAACACCACATTGGACTTTCTTTTTTTCTGATAAAAAAGCCAAACATATATAAAGGAACAAATCGTCATAATACCGTAACATAATAGAAGAAACTTCTAAATTGCGACAGGCAACGACTTGAAAAGGAAACGATCAAAGGCACACGCTCTCGTTAAGGCAAAACATTATTACAGTGCTTTTTAAAGCCTTGCGTTATTTAACATGATGTGTTACGTTACATATGAAATACACGGATAAGTTTGGATGATACGAATGTACTGAACTCGGCGCGATGGCACCACAAAATTTGGATGAAAAAAACTGCTTTTAAACTGTTTGAAATGGGAGGTGGGATGAAGAAGGAAATACAAGATTTTAAAATTTTACTAGTTCAAACTGTCCTGTCTTCTCACGGATGCAACTATTTAATCTGATATCTTTGACAGGACATGATAGCGCAGATGGTTGTGGTGCACTCAGGACAATCGTTATATTTATGTTTGTTCTGTGTCTGGGTTTAAAAAAAACATATTGAAATATTATGTTTGTGATTCCCCAGTTATCTGATGTCCGTAACCAAGTGCTTTAAGTGACATACCTCGGACTCAGTGTAATTAATGTAAGAGATGTTGTGTAAGTATTGTATTATATCGTAAATTTATACATTATTATGTATAAGATGACATTTACTAGAAAAAAGGCAACTTGTGTCAGATTTCAGGCGGGACTCGAACCTGCATTTTTCTCGTGCCGATGGACTGCACCACCGTTGTGCTACCGAGAACTTAGCGGACAAGTTAAATATTTTTTATTATTCTACTTTTGTACTGAGATGTTGTTTCTTCAATGTTATAGGTAATTACCTACACTACTTTATTTTTTTTTGTTATAAGCATACACGATAGGGACACTATTAAATGATCCATCGAACCTGCCTAATGATCCATGATAGATAGATAACTCAACAGGCAGTTACAATGAAAATTCACTATTCGCAAGAACGTTCCAAGGTTCGACGCTGTTGTTCCAATTTCATTTCCATTTCAGGCTGAGTGTCCGTCAGGTGTCGGATTTTCAATCAGTAGCATCAGCCAATTCGATTTCGTCAGCGAATAGAAAATGGCCTGACTGTTCGTCGATGCACTTGACTTCAACGTTAATTCTCATTGTCAGGTGGCAAGCAAAGCTTTTACCTAAAAGGGGATATTTTCACCCCGTGGTTGAAGTGTGAGCTTGTTTTAGCAAGCCTACTTTACTCATATAAACGAAACAGCTTTTGTTTTTTGTTTGTAACGGCTTTTAAGGTCTGTTTGCTTTAGCTTCTTCTTTAGTTGGCGACTTATTTTTAAGAGTGACAATGGTTTAAACAATGCATCTATACAATATACCATCCTGTCATAGGCTTTCCAAAGATAGGGCCATAATTGCCGAGCTGGGCAGGCGTGATGGCATCTGCAGAGCGCAACATCGTGACGAAGATGATGCCCATACCCACCCTGTACATTTGAGCTACACTTTCTTGGGTGGATATATCGCTATCTGTCGGTTCCGGTACCTCAGTCGCCTCATACAACTCTTGGTACAGAGAGAGTTACTATTATTTTCCACTGCTACTCCAGGGCTATTAGTTTATATTGATATTTAATTTTTGTTTCTAATTTAAGACGGTCGCATATAAAAGCCATCAAAAAGAAGTTTCATTATAAAGGGGGTAACGGAAAATGGGGGAGTTTTAAAAATACTTCACAACATCTGAAGTAGAAAAATGTTACTTACCATATTTATATATTAAAATCGTGTCACAATGTTTGTCCGGGATGAACTTTTAGACTTATGAACCGATATTATTATGTTTTTCATTATAGTGGTACCGTTTTATTCAACTAGAGAGGTAAGATAGTTTATATTTCAATTTATAAGTTGAGACAGAAGAACGCATCGACCCCACGGCTGCGGGGCTCTTGGTTCCAATCGGGCATAAGATCGCTCATTTATAAGTGGTCTCGCCCTTCCTTCAGGAGGCACTGGTATTCGCGTCTGAGTAATCCAGCAACAGGTTAAAAACCTTTTTAAGTATTAAATTATATTGAATTGCTTATGAAAACCTTTTCATAAGATAATCCTCAATGAGCATTTTGGAGTTTCAATTTATGTTTTTTTTATTGTCGCCTGATGAAATCACTTTTTAAATATCTCCCTCAGTCTAAAACTCTACTGACATTCCACAAAAATACACAAACATATTCTTTACCTAGAGCTGTATACTACGTTCGCCGCTGCGCGTGCAGTGCAATCCTCTTCGTGCAATTACTGACTCCACTAGTGCGGCTGGTCTCACTCAGTCTTATTCTTCGGGTTAAAATGTTTGAGGTTTGACCGCAAGGTAACCGTAACGTCAAAAAAATAGCGTTCTGAAGCCGTTAAAAAGTACTTTATTATGATTAGTGAACGAATGCATGTTATAAAATATTATAGACTGTTTCTCAACTAAACTCAACTATTCTAGGGATATTATATTTAAAATTCTTGCAATAATAAAACAAATGGGTAAGATGAAATCTTTTGTGGGATTACAGTAGCAATACGTTTTAAAAGAGTTCTTACCAGAGCTCTAGCTAAGACCTATATTGAAGTCATGAACGATAGCGGAAAAATATAACTAAGTATACTAAAAATGACTACAAAAGATCGCATTGCGTTAATTCGAGACCCTTTCTTTGCTATTTTGTATCTCATTTTACTTTGGTATAACACGTACCGTGAGGTACCGTCTAGGTAGAATAGTACCTCCCTCTGTATCAGACATCGTAAGAGATGACAAGTGTACCGGAACCGATAGATGGCGGCCGAGACAGTGTAGCTTAAATGAAAGGGGGGGGGAGTTGAAACCCAGCAATTAGGCAAAATTCTTTCTTTTTTGGGGAGGCCTATGTCCAACACTGGACTTCCATGGTCTTTTGTGATGATAACATGTTTAACATAAAACATAGAATGGAATATCACTTCTTATAGTTAGTGTCATAAGAAGCGATTGTGGTACCGGAACCGAGAGATGGCGGTATTTCTAATCGGAGCAGCATAACTCTAAGCTATAGGGCAATGGGCAGCATTTCCCTGGTGAAGCTACGCTCTGTTATTAACAACTTTGATTGTTGAGGAGGCCTCTGTCCAGCAGTTAATTTTCTACGGTTAATGTAATGATGAAATAAAAATGGTTAATCATTAAATTCAACTTACATTGTAAATGTTAATTATATATTTTGGTTCATATGTACTTAGCTGATCTAGGCGCATTTATATTTATATCTAATACAATGACCTGGCCTGAGCCGTGAGGTACCTGCGGTAGATTAGAATAGTACCTACTTCTCTAGTAGAGTCGTTTTGAACTGTCAATTGTCTTGTCACCCGTTATTAACTATAACTTAATAGCAGTGTTGCCGGCATAAAATTAACAAGTCTCGCTCTATGATTCACAAATGCAAAGATTTCCGGGAACTAATAAGCCACAAAAATATTCGAGAAAAGCCAGGGGCTAGTGGTATGTAAATAAAATCAAATGAAATGCATAATGCATTTATACAATTACGTATGCATTAATTATTTTATCGAATCGGTATTGACCCAAAAAATAAAATTTACTGTTTAATCCGCTAGCTCCCATCAATAAACCCTCTCCCTAAATCCAGCAGAATAGTAGCGATAAAAACCATTACTCTACACTGCGACAAGTCATTCGTAAACGCTGCCCGCTCCGCCAATCGCAGGCCGCGGCCAAATAATGCCTATTAGGCCCTCTGTTGCCTATAACTCATTCAGGATCTACCATTCGCAAATATACGTAGGTTTTTTGGGAAAAATCTTTTGTTTTTATTATACACAGCTAAATAAAAACGAACATGCGAGTTTTTTGTGACAAAGAGCATTGTAACATCGTATTTGACTACAAGTGAATATATTCTTGTTTGATACAGATTTTTAAACCTACTATATATATATATATACTATTTAAAGATTCACTTCCAGAGCCATCGAGGGCAGAGAGCAAGATCGCTCGTTAATGGGCGAACCTTGTACTGCGAAATTGTACTGCGTACCCTGCAGGTACAATCGGGTGTACGGAGTAGAATAGTACCTTCCCTGTACCAGGTGTCGTAAGAGGCGACTAAGGTACCAGACGCGACAGATGCGGTATATTCATCATATCCAGTGCAGCTCAAATCCCCAGTGCGGGGATGGGCAGCAGCATCCCCATCGCGAAAGCTGCGCTCTGCTATTGCCAATACAGTTGCCCAGCGCGGTAAGTACGAGCAACACTTGCCCTTTTTTGGGGAAGCCTATATCCAGCAGTGGACTTCCAATCGCTGGTTGTAAGGGCGCCTCTGAAGCTTGGATGGTGATCGTAGGGGGACGTTAAGTTGTTTTCGAAAGAGGAGTTAAGCTAAATGAGCGCGGGCGCACAAGTGCAGTCGGTTAACGCTTGAGGGGCAGAGACTACACGCGTTCGCCGGCGAACACGGTGTATTGCTACGAAAATATGTGTGTGAAGTGAGAGGGTGGCGGCGGGAGGCGTTTATAGAAATTATGCTATCGGACGGACATCAGCGTGTAGGAATAGCTATATTTTTTCACATATTCTCAAGATTACAGGAATTACGCGGGACATACTTCAATTGTTTATTTCCTAAAATCTAGAATATATATAAAACAAATGCGACTAAAATAAATGTACCTATAACCGTGTTGTTATTTGACTTTGAAGGATTTGGCATTAAATGTAATGGAAATTTTGGTTATCAAAATGGCGTATTGATATATTTAAAAAACAAATATTTTAAAATGTGCATCAATTTTGGAAAGTGCATAATGAGTGAAGAGATGTCTTTATAAATTTCTTAATATAATATATATATATATATAACAATGACCGGTCCCGTCTTCACACTCGTGCATTGACAAAAAATATGGTTATTGTAGGTTATCCCTAATACATAGACATACGCCATTGCGGACATTTTTGTAGACATTTTTAAAATTTATATTTTTATATATTATATTATAGTACATTATTTTGATTTCTCTTGTCGGGTTGTGCCGGCGTTTGCGTTTGTAACCATAACAAAAAATTTTACGACTTCACGTTAGAAAACTTTTAAAACATGATTGTTTTTAACTATATTATGCATGTTTTTTACGTATAAACTTTTCTTTCTTTTATACATAGAGGGAGATAGACAGCGTAAAGTAATTTTGTTTTACTATATATAGTGATGTTACGAGTCACATTATTTATCCCAGATGAATACCTAAACTACTGAAGCGATTTTAATAATTACAACACTAATAACAATAATAATAATAATAGCATTTTATTCAAATCTTTCCTGATAATTAACTAAACACGTAACATTTTAAACATAAAAAGAAAATATTATTCTAGTATTTGTAGCTTGCTTATTTTCTGAAGATCTGTTTGCCAATCGGCAAAGGCCTCCTCCAATCTTCTATTCTAATATTTCCTGAGTGACTCTGTGCCAAGTCACACCTGTCACTTCTCTTATATCATCATCTTACCTTTTCTCTGGTCTACCTCTCAAATCACACATGAGCTTGGGACACTACAGGACGTCAGACCCGACAAAATATACAAACCAAATATAGCAAATACGATACATACAGCACTGTTCCTTCCAACACAAATGTCCTCGCATATTTCTCGTCACGCTACAATAATAATTAGACATACCTCTATTTATATTGGAGCCACATTTCTACGGGAAAAATGGAAGGAACAATTCGCATTCCATATTGATGGATTACGCCAAGGGCGCCCGTAAATATAACAATCTAAGGAGCGTCATAAATCAAGTACTGAGCCCAACAACGACAAATAGCTCCGATTGATCTGTTACTTACGCTCTTGTCTATATTTTATTGCCAATGTATTTGCTCGTCGGCGATGTATGTGCGAGACAACAGTTTTTGTAATGGCGGCTCGCTTGGGAGATCAGTGTCGAGCAAGCTGAATGTCTATTTATATAATAAAAACAATAGCCTTAAAAATAAGTTTCAAGTTTCTAGCTCTAAAAATATTGACTTTTCATCCCCCTTTTCAACCCGTTATAACCCTTATTTTGACTTAAAAAATATAATGTCTTCTCTCAGGGTCTAAGATTGTCTGTGCTAAACTATCAAAAGATTTACTACCAGTTGAATATGAAGCATCCTCTTGTATCAGATGATTTAGGCTACTTAGGCACCAGAACCGATGGCGATATCCATCCGAAACAGTGCAACTCAAATACACAGGGCAGGGATGGGCAGCAGCTGCGTCGCAAAAGCTGCACCCTGCGATTGCCAACACGTTTGTACATTTTCCTATGTCTAGGAAAGGATATGTCGAGCAGTGGCTTCCAATAGTTGGTATGATGAGAATGAAGTCCTGGACTCTTCGCGACCTCTCCCTCACTACAAAAGCGTCATTTATTTTGGCTAATGAGTCGTATTCAGTAGAATCGGCACTAAAACAAATTAAAAAATAATGAAAAATGTTATTGTTTGGGCAAATGCCATTTGCAATAAAGACTGAAGGCATTATCGTGTTCCGTGCTAAAGTGGTCATTAAAATAATGAATTTTCAATGTTTTACAAAGAGTTAATGTCAATACCATAGAATTCGATTATTGGTTATGCCTATAACTTTGGTGGTGATATTTTATAGAAATGTCATTTAGATACACAGACAATTGTAAATTATAGGCAAAGGATGCATTTAAGATGTTGTGCAATATAAATTTATCTTCTGGTTTTTATTTGCTATAATCTAATTTTACAGTTATCCGTAGACGGTGGCCTTTTTTTTAGGATGAACGGAATGCTCATATACTCAGATGTCACGTGACGCCGGAGGGATGGAGCGGGACCGACGACGATCTCTCTATATCGGCTTAAAGGCCGTCAGTCGTTAAGAGTCATTTAAATAAACCGCGTTTTAAGGAGGAATTCTTTTATATTACATATTTAAAAAATTCAAACGTTCACTATAAGTTTATAGGTTTACAAATATATTATTATCATTGTATCAGTAATTGGAATGCTAGATATAGGCCTCGAGAAAGGGGGAATGTTGGCCTTAATTGCCGCATTGGGCAAGCGTTTTGGTAATTAGAGAGCGCAGCCTTTGCGACGGGGTTGCTGCTGCCTATCCCGCTCTATACATTATAGCAACACTGTTTCGGATTCATAAACTGCCATCTATCGTTTCTGATACCACAGCTGCTTCATACGACACAGGTACAGGGGAAGGTACTATTCTGCCCTGCTGGTGCTACACGGCTTGAACACATAATAATAATTGGTAAGAATTAACACGCATGTTTTTACATTATATCAATAGCGAGAGGCGGGTTTCATCCGTGCAATTCCCGTTTCTGAGAGGATACAGAAAGAAAATGTACGTTATGATAATGTCTAAGTAAAATAAGTATTACCAGGTGTTGTAAGAGGCGACTGAGGTACTAGATCCGACAGATGGCGGTATATCCATCCGAAACAGCGCCTGTTAGATCCTACGGGGATAGGGGAGTGGAAGCAGCGGCGTCCTCGTCATGAAGCTACGCTCTGCGATTGCCAACACGCCTAGCCAGCGCGGCATTTACGGGAAAAACTCCCATTGTCTTATATCCTCCTCATAGGTGTACTTTCTATAGCTGATATGAAGATGAGGTTATGCGTTATATATGTAGATACATCAATATTTGTTTTGTTTATATTTTTCCCCTTTAGATAGGGAATTTAGTTTAATGTTATTCGGTTAATATGTGGCTTTCTAATGGTGAAAGATTTTTTTTAATCGGTCCTGTGGTTGCTACAGACAGAAAATCAAATCATTCCTCTATATTTTTTTACATTATTTCTATACAAACCTCTTAATTGTGATTGGCAAGACTGGATTTATTCGGTACAAACCTTGTCCTACCAATTTATATGTATAAATTGCTCCTCCTTTCATCAACACAGGGCTTAGACTATAGGTGTTAGAAAACTTGAATAGTTGCGCTAGGGTTACTTTTATAACGTAGGGGAGAATCAAGAAAAAAAAATGATTTACCCCTCACGGAGGTATAACGGAGTCGCACAGTTTGTATAATAATTTCAGCGTATTTGAGGTTATTTTAATCCCTACTAATATTATAAATGCGAAAGTAACTCTGTCTGTCTGTCTGTCTGTCTGTCTGTTACGCTTTCCCGGTTAAACCTCTCAACCGATTTTGATGAAATCTGGCATAGACAATCTTTAGACCTTGAGAAAGGACATAGGCTATTTTTGAACTCGAAATAAGGGTTGTCAGGGGTTGCAAGGGGGGATGAAAAGTTGTTTGCATGGATCGCTATTTTTAGAGCTAGAAACTTAAAACTTATTTTTCAGGCCATTGATTCGATATAAATAAACGTGACATTCAAAGTTTATATAATTTGAAGTAAATAGGTATGGTACCCAAAGAACTATTCCACGCGGACGAAGTCGCGGGCACAGCTAGTATAATATATATAATAATAAATATAATTCAGTATGGAAATTCTGTTTGGATAGTCATGAAACATGTGTATGTTACGCAATATTCTTTTCTGGATATCAATCCTTAGGGAAGTAAAAAAGTCCTCACATTTTCAAAGTAATTTCAGTAAAATGTTGTATTTGGGTTTTATGTTCCTAATAATGATTATTGTCGATATCCTTTTTTGTGAATCGAAATTTGTTTTATTTTTATTTATTTATAATCCACAGCTGTTTAGTTCTGATTAAAAATATATATATATTGTCGAAACATGCAGCCGATAAGAGTTTTTTACATAAGTAAATAATTGTACTTTCATTGGCAGATAGCTGTAGTTTTAAGGAGACTTTATTATTTTTAGTACAGTCAAAGTCAAAGATTACCGTATTTAAATTACCCTATTATAACCACTTTTAAATGGCCAAAGAAAAAATATTCGGATTTTTATAAAATTATCGTCATATTTCGAGCTGAAATATTAAATTTTGTGCAATTCTTTCAGAATGACGGAGGATACATTTTTATGTGTATAGATTAAAAGTTTAAAAGAGGTGGGCTACTTGCCCTTATAATATTTCTTACTTAGAAATATTATGAGCGTGTATTATTTAATGAAAGTTTCACGCGAGCACGTCTTGTTTGACAAACGACGACAGTTTGATGGAGTGGGCACGTGTATTCAATACACCCGACGACTGAGCACGTCGCTTGTCACCTTGTGGAAGGAACTTATCATGAAATCGCATGAAAACGAGAAAATATTACACCCCTTTAAATATATCTTGATTAGAATGACACCTGTCAAACTGACATGCCATATAATGGGTTCTCTGTCTCAATTTTAGGTTGATTTTATGTAATAGACTTTATATATGTAGCAGCCGTAAAAAAATATTCACTGCTGAACATTGCCTCCCTAAAAATGGGGGTATTTACTCATAATTCCCGCACTAGGCAAGCGTGGTGACAATCGCAGAGCGTAGCTTCGCGACGGGGATGCTGCTACCCATTTCCACCCTGTTCATTAGAGCTACACTGTTACATTTCGATATACTGCCATTTTCTGATTCCGTTTCCTTAGTCGTCTGCTGGTACCCCACCACAAATAACAAGTTATAATGCCAAATACCATAATGCAAATATAAATAGTCCGTGCGACGCTACTGATTTGACATCTGTCATTCTAATCAAGCTTTATTTAAAGAAGCATAGTATTATAACAATAAATATTAACTGAATATTCGCCTGACATTCAACAGGCAAATAACCCTGATAACCCCACGGGATCATAACTGTCATCTAAATTAGGCCTACCTTATATTAGTCTTTATTTGTCGGCCCCAGGTGGACCTAAAAACCACAAGAAAGTGGACCCATCAAAAAGGTGCAAGAAAAACTGGTGAAATGATAAAAAAAAGACACCTCGGGTCAATGTAGATGTTCTATTTATCACATTTCACCTAGATCTCCTCGCATGTCTGGTGCGAGTGTCACCAGAATTGTGGCCCAGTTATTAAGTAAGGTGTGCTGAGCGTTTCAGGCTCTAACGACGGCCTTTCAGTCTTGCCATTCATACTGCTTATGTTGCTGGTTGAGGTAGTACTACGGGTTTTAGATATGCCAGCGAAGATGTCGACACCATTATTCATATATAAGACAATTCGATAGTCATCTAGGAATCTTGTAATAATAAACGTGTTGCTCTGAAAATACAAAGATTTATTTAGCACAAATATCTATTTTAACAACAAGAACAATACGATCGAGATACACAACATACCTGAAAATACAAAGAAACGACATTTAAAGTTTATTAATTAGCTAGTCGATTCCTTTATTACACAATTAGTAAACTTTTTATTAATTTTTATTTATCTACCTTATCGCCATATTTTAAAAACGTCATTAAGTTGGCACTGTCAGTCGCGCCCTCTATTCATAGATAGGCCCATAGATAATTAAAGAACTAATTTCTTTACACATATATACACACATACAGCACGCATGTGCTCCACCAGGGTTTGCAGACACTATGGATGTCCATTTGCTACGATCTTGGCATTTGGATCTTGGCCTCTTTCGCTCCCCTTACTCGTATTAGTTTTTTAATACACGCTTTATTCTTGGTACTTCTGATCTGACCTTCTGTTCACTAAAAGTCTCTTTGGCCTACATCTGTATGCCCTTGAAATTTGGAATAAGACCAGACATATACCTACAATTCTAAATAGCAATTCTAGCAGTTTTACTTACTTCGCGTTGTAAGTTATCATTCTTGCTATTCTGCATTCAAATACCGTTAGTAGGGGCACGTTAAGGTAAATTACTCCAATCTATTTAGTAAATGCAAGCAACGTCTGCGAACATAACTAATCGTATGATGACATAAAAGGAAGCAGTTTCTTTGTAAGGTGTTTGTAAGGAGTCATCGTTAATTTAACATCAACGACTTGATGTAGAGGAGAGTTTACCTAAGCATTGAATAGATTATATATAATATAACACAAATAGTGTATACGTGAGAGTTTGTATATATGTTGGTTACCCTTTCACGCCGGAACGTCTTAACAGATTTAGACGGTGATCTACTTTTATTTTTTCATTTACACCATGCCTGTGACCCATTGGGCAAAGACAATGGATCTCCACTTCCTACGAGTTTGGTATACTTCTCTCTTTTCCATTACCCGCATTAGTCCCATCATAAACGCTCGTTTTTTCTTGGTACTTCTGACCTGGCCTTTCTTAATACATCTCTCATCGTCTAGGTCATCCTATACCAACTCATTCGTTCTCTTATGTTGTATATATTTGTACAGTCATACTCTCATCTATCCTTTCAACATATCCAAAACATCTCACAATTCCTTCCTCTATTGTAGTCACAACAGTCTTTTAGACTACATTGATTCCCAATTCTTTAATCGTTACACTATACTTTAATCTGTCTCTCAAAATATTAATTAATTTTAATTCTATAGATAATCAAAATATTTTTTTGCCTAATAGCTATTGGAGCATTATAAATTTCCGGGGATAACAAGAATTCCTTAAGGATATGATGGGATTACCTTGTGGACTAAACGGGAAGGTAGCTTATAATATTTCTAACATTTACTCTACTAATAATAAAAATATATTTAACAGCATAAACAGCAGTCCATTTATCCTATTACATAATAAATTATATTATTTAAATTTTTATAAAGAATGACCTAGTCAGTATTACAATATCTATTTAATACTCTATGGAAAGACTCTAGATCCGCCCTTTAGTCCACTTCACTGGCCCTCTACAATCACAAACACTACACACGAATTCTATACGCGTTCGCCGGTAACCGCACGCAGTTCCTGCTCCTAGAGCGATCGCCATATTGAAGATATTATGCCATATTGAGACGAATATTTATATGATAATATACGCGTTTGTTCTGTCTGGGTGTTAAAAATATGTATTTAAGTATGTTATTTGTGATTCCTCTGATGTCTGATGTCTGTAACACGCGTACTTTAAGTGACTTATCACGAAATCAGGTCAATGTATGTGTTATCAAATAAATTTTTAAAAAAGAAAACATACATGGTGAACCGATTTTCAATGAAATTTGGCAGACCGATTATATCTTGGCAGTATGTTATTTGTGATTTATCTGTTGCCTGATGTCCGTTACCCAAGTGCTTCAGACGCGTGATCATAGAGATGGTGTGAAAATAAAAAAAAGATATCTTAAATTGTGTTGCTCACTTTTCTACAGTTTTTAATTTCTATAGTTGCATATCTGTGTGTATTTTTACCGCTTATATCACGGACATTATTCCGAATCAACATGGTTGGTGCCATATTGATGCTAAACTAATTCATCATTATACCAGCTATTAAAAGTTCACTGCTGGACATATGCCTCTCCTCTCATACATAGCTTATATGATAGACGATAGTTTATATGATATGGTACGGCTTAGAAACTCAACTGTAGCTATATTGAACAACTCTTCGGAATATTGTCCGTGAGATATGCAACTATAGAAATTCAAACTCTAGAAAAGTAAGCAACACAATTTAAGATATCTTTGCTTATATGATATTTGCTGTGAGGTACCGACAAAATAGAATAGTACCTCCCCCTGTACCAGGTGTCGTAAGAGGCGGTTAAAGTACGAGAACTGACAGATGGCGGTATTTCCATACAAAAAATTTAGCTCAAATGTAAAAGGTTGGGGGTTGGCAGCAGATTCCCCGTCGCGAAGGCTGCACTCTGCGATTGCCGGCACGCTTGTCCAGCTTTCTTGGGGAGGCATGTGTCCAGCAGTGGACTTTTAATGGCTGGTATGATGATGATATTGATTTAGCCCACTGATCTATGGGTAAACTCGTTGCGGTGAAATTCTGAAACCGTTAAGACTTAAGGACCTTCAAAGCAGAGTCTATTCCCATCTTACAGATTCTTTATATCTATGGATCACCCATCCTAACTAAACGTTATAAAAGTGGCTTAACTTCAACTATTGCGCCAAAAGCTCGAAATCAGAATATCTTAAACAAATTCAAGTTAGTATTAAAGTATTGCATTAATTTATTATCTCTTTGTGATTCTAGATACGCTCATTATATAGAACAAATCTTAAATATTAGTCTTGAACAAAATAATTTTTTTAAGTATATTTGTATTAATCCAACTAGATCTAGACAATCAAGCAAAGATCAACGTATTGGCATTTAAAATAACATATTTAATTAAATTTATATTAGCAACTTATTTTAAGGGTATTAAATAAATATATTCATAAAATAATAAATTATGATTTACTGTATAAATAATAATTATAGTAATTTTGTTATTTTAAGGCCCCGTTGACGCCGTAGTGTTCAGACCCTCCTAGGCTCGTGGGTTCAATTCAAAAGAATGATAACCATTAGAAACATATATATTTATTATGTGTCTGGGTGTCGACAGTGTTTTAAAAAACTAGGCCGTGTGATTCTGGCAGAGTACAATAGCTTAGTAATAACTTCCTCCTGTACCAGGTATCGTAAGATGCGACTGAGGTACCGGAGCTGACGGATGGCGGTATACTTATTCGAAGCATTGTAACTCAGATGCAACAGGGCAGAAATGGGTAGCAGCATTCCCTTTTTTTTGGGGTGGACCATATCCAGCACTGGACTTTGTAGGGCTCCAATGATGATAATGTAAAGCTTCAAAAAAAAAATCTTTTATGTATATCCTACCTCTCATCAACAATACGGTAACATTTGATATTTCTGTCCGTACCCTTGACGAAATTGTTTGAATTCCATCTCTATCAGGGTTGCCAACATTAACTTACAATTTTCTGTTATATCTCACAAAGTTCAAAGATACAAAAGAGTTTCATATATAAAAAATGTGTCAATCAGTTCATCACATTTTGTAGTCCTATTTCATGGCTACGTTCACGTTGACTTCAACTCATTCATTATTTCATTATGGCCACTCAACATTTTACATGTGACGAACAGAACATGTCACACAGATGATGTACTTGTGTTACGGATATCAGGCAAGGACTGAGGTGTTACATTTATAATACTCAGTATCTCGTATAAAATACTCTGCCGCACTTTACAGCACCTCCAGAAATATACTACCAGAATAGTACCTCCCTCTGTAAAAGGTGTCGTAAGACGACTATGGTACGACTAATAGCGATATATATCCATCCGAAACTGTGTAGTTCAAATGCACAGGGCAGGGATGAGCAACAGCATCCCACTGTCGATCGCTGCACCCTGTGATTGCCCACGCTTGCCCATCGTATCAATTATGATCAAAATTCCCCTTTCCTGAGAGAGACCTTCTTCCAGAAGTGGACTTTCAATGATATGATGATGATGACGACTGATGATTATTTGTATGAAAATGCCAATCAACATGATAGTCTAAAATTTTCTCATTTTATCATAACAAAGTTCTGAAAAGAAAAAAACAGGCTGTCTTATTTCGCATAACTCTTTATTAGTATAAGTAGCTTTTGTGACAGCTTTCGCATGGACCATACAGTATTTTTTATCTCCTATATATATATAAGATCTTAAGTATATATATATTTGAGATCTTCTGTATATGTATATATATATTTCTTTCTATCTTCACTCCATCATGCATTAACTCAATTATACGTTGACAACCCGCTGATATACCGCCATCTATCCATCTACCGAAATACTCCAGTCCCCTTTAAGTCATCTGATACAAAGGGAGGTACCATTCTACTCCGCCGGTACCGGTAGTAACTTAAATTTGTTAGCTATAGAAACCTTTATATTTCCTAACTGGCAACCCTTACAGTCTGCAATCAGAGATGTTCAGAATAGTTCTCGGCGCTCCACCCACTGACCGCGCTGTTCCCGGCATTTTCGCCCGGCTACACGAAAATGTTTCACTCCACTAACATTTCAGATGTTAAGGTCTAATATTGACTTTAAAGTATACCTGTTGCAGTCATGCATATAAGATCTGGATCGGGTCCGGTGCAGACTAATTTTAAAGGTCACTTAATGACGGGCCCGATGACGCAGATGGTAGTGATCCTAATTAATCGCCAAGGATCGTGGGTTCGATATCCACCCAGGACAAAAATTTTTTAGTATGATAAGATATTTGTGTTAATTCCGTTTGTGGGTATTAAAATATATATTTAAGAATTCTATGTATTTGTGATTCCCCATGTTGTCTGATGTTCATAACGCAAATGTTTTAAGCGACTATCACGAAGACAGATCAAGATGTGGTGAGACTACTGCTATTGGAAGACTTCTGCTGGACATAGGGTTCCCTAAAAAAGCAGGAATTTTGCCCATAATTGGTGCTGGTAACCGCAGAGTGCAGCTTTTGCGACTGGGTTGCTGCTGCCCTCGCCTTGTGCATTTGCAGTAAACTATTAATGATGGATATACCGGTAGTCGGTTCTGGTATACCTTACGACACCTGGTACAGTGGTAGGTACTATTCTACTCTGCCGGTACCTCGCAACAAAGGTAATGTACCCAATGTAAACATAGTTCTAATATAAGAGTATAGGCGCACAAAACACATTTCAAGTAGTGGCTGACTGGTGCAAAGGTCACTGAATATACATCCTTCATGTATACAGAGACACAAATTTGTTTTGGTTTAAAGTGGGTCAAAATCGGGTCTAAAAAGTCGATTTCAAACAAATATATGAAGTGAGTATCAAAAAGATTTTACTAAAATATTATACACTACAGAAGTGTTAAAGTTTCATTGTAGGCTTCTAAACCTAAGTTTAATGAAGGTTTGTCACGCAAGCCACCAGAAAGGAAACTGCAAGAAAAACTGGTGGCTGATATCTGAGACAAAGATAAACAACATTGGCACAATATTATATATTGTTATCGTGTAGAATATGTACCTGTACTTTATTAAGGCCTTAAAGCCCTATTAAAGACAGATTCTGTGGGATACAATCGTTAGGATTAGGAGTTACAAGTTAGGAGCTCCGCATTTACTCGGGGTAAACAGCGGGTAACATTCTTTTTGCAAAATGCAATAAAAGTATCAAACTTTTGCTCGGTAAAAACAAAATCAATCGCGCGGTGACGTTATATTTTTTTTACGGGATGAAGCAAGAAGAAATCATGTGAAAACTGAGGCTCGTTGGACAACATCCAAGACGCTTTTGTTTATTGTATTATTAATACAAAGTATTCCTCTGATATATGGGATTATTTACTGATCAGTTTTAACGTGAATTCATAATTATTATGTATATCATGAAAAGGCTAAGACGTACGTATAACGTGTGACATTATTTTTAATAAAATATATTACAATTGCAATTGCAGTTATTGCAATTGCATTTTTTTAAATCAACCAATGTTTGTCTTTTTATTTGCTTTAGCTATTACTACTAATAGTCTAAGATCCCGCTATAGAACGACCTTCACCGAGCTGGTTAATGGATGAAAAGTATTTTATGTTCAATTAAATATATCAATAAATATATTGCAAATTTAACAGCTGCAATGCTGTGTACTCTTCTATCGCATGGGATGGTTCGCTGGGTCCTCTCTGTCGCACGTATTCACTCGCAGCAATATTTCACTTTTTAAAACTGGACAACCGGCATTCAGGACTGATTTTTCGCAGGCAACCCTATACCACCGTCTCCGTAATAAAATAATCTTTATATATATATATACATATATATATATATATATATATATATATATATATATATATATATATATGTGTGTGTGTGTGTGTGTGTGTATGTATGTATATATATACATAAAATAACGTACATCAGAAATAGGGTTATAAAGTTAGAGAAGCAGCATCAGTAAATAAAGTACGGAGACAGCGTTTCAGGTTAAATTTATACCTGCCAACCCAAGATTAGTAACGGGAAAAAAATAGTCAACCTAACGTTTGCATGTTCTATGGGCTTCATACTTTCGATTGGTATGGAATTTGTCTATTAACCAAACCAGTGCAAACTTTTAAAAAAAAAAAAATTTTAATTAACAATATTCTGGACTGAAATTTTTAAGGCAACCCCAATTTATTGACATATTTAATTGAATATAAAATACTTTTCATTTTCATCCAGCTCGGTGAAGGTCGTTCTATAGCGGGATCCTATACTATAACTTAAACAATGAAAGTTTGTCTTAAACGCCTTACAACAAAACTAGTTTTAACTGCTTCAGTATTTTTTTTTGTTAATTGTGTCGGTCAAATCTACGTCAGCCGTATTTAAGCTCGAGGGCAACGTGGAACTTAAATTTTAAAAGCTAAATTTAACCGCGATTTAGTTCCGTTCAGAAGATGTTTTATTATGTGAACGCATATATTTTTCTAAATTAGATACGCTTTACTCCAAATGAATGGAGTATAAACAGCATTAGCCTTTGGCAAACTTTAAACTTTTTTATGAGACCAAGTCGACAAACAAGCATACAAATTACTGGATTGTACAACCTATAGACCTTGTGACTTGAAGCAGTGAAATTACTGGTTTATGTGGCATAATATCCACATAAACCAGTAATTTCACTGCCTTTGCCACCCTTCAAACTGGAACACAGCCATGCGACACTGCTATTTGGTGGTAGAAATATCTAACAGTGAGTTATTTGTATGAGGACTACCTCATGTATGAAATATATAATCTTTGAACTACCAATCCAATAGCTTCCACTTTATATTTATATCATCACAATATGTGTCTTTCATCAAGGATATAATAGTACTGTACCAGCCAACTTTCATTGAAAATCGGTTCACCAGGTATGTTTCATTTTCAATTTATATATACCCACGACATCACATACATTGACCAGACTCCGTGGTAAGTCGATATCAGACATCAGAGGAATCTCAAATATACTACTTAAATACATATATTTAACACCCAGACACAGAACAAACACAAATATCATCGTATAAATAGTTTTCCTGGGTGGGGACCAAATTTACGACCATTGGCGCACGAGATAGGGTCACTACCATCTGCGCCATCAGGCCCGTCAGACAGTTGTGAAAACAAAACAGTTTAATTTCTAATAAATAATCTTAACTATAGCCTAGCTAATAAATAAAACTTAGTCATGTCTGAAATCTTTGCGAACAGTATAGTAAATAGTTCACACATTGTGAGCTGTCATCATCATCATTACGGTCATTGTTAGTCCACTGTTGGACATAGGCCACCCCAAGAAAGAGGAAATTTGCGAAAGTTTGGGCAAGCGTGTTCGCAAAGCCTAGGACAAATATTTATATAATTAAATTTGTGTTTATTCTGTGTCTGGGTGTTAAATATATGTATTTAAGTAGTATATTTGTAATAATTTTGATATCTGATGTCCGTAACACGCGTACTTTAAGTGACTTATCACGGAGTCAGGTCAATGTATGTGCTGTCGTGAAAATGTATAAGTGTTTTGGGAATATATTGTTTTAAAGTAAAATAATATTCCAGATAAATAAACCGTCATCTGTCATCTCCGGCACTCCAGTCGCCACGACTCCTAGTACAGAGCAAGACACAATTCTATTCTGTCGTTACCCACGCACTTGATTTTCTTTGTTCTTTCAATAAATATTACTTCCCCATTACCTCGAGTTACGAGACCCTTAAGTCGCTACAACTATTTCTCTAAACCGAGCTAACATTGGTTTATCACGAAAATTGATATACGACGCAAGGGTCCAACCTGAAGCGTGCTTGGCTGTAATCCTATTACTACTTAACCTGTAGTGCGTCGGGTGTGGTGCGACTGCGAGCGATTTTAGTTCAATTGAGCAGCTTAATTTTAATGACCCAGGAACTACCGGCCCGATGGCGTAGATGGTATCTTATCTTAAGCATCGTCTATCTACGGTCGTAGGTTCAATTCCCCGCCAGATTATAGTACAAAATATTGTATGTATTCAAATTATTTTAATTTTACAGTTACAACATTTACTGCGTCAATCAATGTTGATTATTAATATTTATATGTATGTTTGTTCTGTGTTTTGGTGGTGAAATATTTGTATTTAAGTAGTATATTTGTGATTCCTCTGTTGTCTGGCGTCCGTAACGCAAATGCTTTAAGCGACTTACCATGGAGTCAGGTCAATGTATGGGATATTGCGAGAATTTATTATAATTATGATTCCATTCTATTTTATCATCTCAAAAATATTATTTATTTATCTACACATATAAATAAATATAAAGTAATTGTTTGTTATATAAAAAACAGCTTTTAAATGGCCATTTGAATATATGTTCATTAATGATAGCAGAACAAGCATTCCAATTTCTTTTCTGTCTGTCTGTTAAAGGTTTATTCCATAAGGTGGCTGACTTTAACAGAAACTGAAACTATCTGGTGAAAACTGGTTTTATATGATTTGACTATATTTAAGTCTAATTAAACGATAAAATATTTGTTTTTGAAAATAATAACTTGGTACAAAACTCGTTTACGATGCCATATTGTGTGGGGTTGTGTGTTTTGCATTCTTGTGTAAATATGATAACTGATTACGATCAATATATAATAAAATCTGTGTTAAGGCTAGAAATAACTACAAGGGGTATCAAATCTCTTACAAAGGTCGTCGGCATTGGTACCTCACTATCACCTATTTCTATCCAAATAGCAGTGTTTGCATTGCTGTTTCTGATTTAAAGGTTGAGAGAAGCAGTGAAATTATTGAGTAAATGTGACAATGTTTAGTTCAGGGTTGGTGACACGCTAGTATTATTGTGAAAACACGAGCGTCTATCGGCTGCGGACACGTTTGCAATCATGCACGTTGAGTAAGATTTTTCATTAAAATCCCAAACTGTCATGGCGGCTAGCTCCTTGAAACCTGCGTGCAATACAGATTAGGCTGCCTCATGTACAACACAGAGCTCGGTGTCGGTGAAGTAATGGAATGGGTTTGATGATAAAGTACCAAATCGGATTTGAGCCGATGGAAAATTTAAAAAAAATGGTAACGTACACCTCTTTCGACGAGCCCGATATCGCAATTAGTAATAATTTTATTATATGTGCTAAGGGTTTGATTCCTAACCAGAATATTAATATTTATATGATGATATTTGTGTTTGCCCTGTGTCTGGGTGTTAAAATATGTATTTAAAATTAAAATATGTTTGTAATTCCTTTATTGTCAGACATTATTCTGTAATACAAGTACTTTAAGCGACTTACCACTGAGTTAGAGAAATGTAAGCAATGTTGTGTGAATATATATGATATGATATTATATTTTAAATTCAGCTTAACAAAAAAAGTCTAATACCGATGTACATCAGAAAAGTACACCAGATGACCCAAGACAAGTCATCATATCAGCCATTGGAAGTTCACTGCTGGATATAGGCCTCCCCAAGAAAGGGGGAATTAGGCCCATAATCATTGTACTGGCCATACGTGTTGGCAATCGCAAAGCGTAGCTTTCGCAACGAGAATGATGCTGCCTATCCCCGCCCTGCACGTTTGAGCTACACTGTTTTAGTGGCTATACCGCTATCGGTTCTGGTACCTTAGTCGCCTCTTACGACACCTGGTCCTGGGGGAGGTGCTTTTCTACTCTGCCGGTACCCCACGGCCCAAGACAAGTATTTAAGTGAAAAACACTTGTATTTGTTCTGGGTCTTGGTGTTGTATATATGTATTTAAATAGTTGTAACTCCTTTGTTATCTGATACTCGTAGCACAAGTGCTTTAATTTAGGTTCCTTTGGAGTCAGGTCAATGTTAAGTATTTGTATTTTATTGACTATATATAAAAGATCACTCACTGACTCATCACGAAAATTTTAAACTGTATGTGCTAGCTTCTACATTTGTATGGGAGTTTCTGTTAGAAAATAATCCTTAATCAGATGCAATTTTTCAATATTCCACTCTCTAGAGTCCCCTAAAAAGGGGTGGCAAAGTTTGTATAGCACTTCTTAAGCTTTAACAGTTGGTTTATCATGATCAGGATAAATATAGGTGTATATTTGAAACACGACAACGTCTGTTGGGTCAATTAGTTTTTTATGTATACAAACTACCCTTATTAAGTAGGAAAATAGGGGTTGCAAGTATATGTAAATGTGGAATTAGTGTTCTTTTATGTGCTAAGTAATTTGGGCCATTTCTTCTATGTTGTATATTACCAATATATATATATATATATGTATATATATATATATCTATGTAATATTTCTAATATCTAGCAATCTATGTAATATTAACAGTCAAAGAAGAAAGTCAATAAACGCTTGTTTATTTCAGTTATTTTCACAGCTTTATATCTACTGTGGGGCAAGGCTGTTGATATAAATGCTATTTTTGTCCAGCAGAAAAAGGACTATTCGCGGAATTTATAAAACGACATAGCAGGATAAGATAAAAATTAAAAATATTTAAATAATGACTGTACACTGTGAATATGTTCATGAAAATATTATTTATGTTCACAAAATATAACTTAATTTCAAAAAATAATCACAAACATGATATTAATACTAGAAATAAATGATAAAAAATAGTGCACAAAATTCCAAGTAGAATTACAAATATGCCTGTAAATAAATTTAAGAATTGTGTAAAAGATAAACTTATTGTTAAAACTTATTACTGCTTGAAAGATCATGTTAATGATGAAACTGCTTGAAGTTTAATTGAATTACTCTAATAGTTATATTAAAACAACGGTTTGTTATATAATGACACTCAATGAACTATTTGTTTAAATTATTCTTTTAACACCATAGAGTTGTCAGGGTCATCAGTCATTTGTGTAAAATTGTAATTAGCAAATCTATACTCATAGATTTTTATATTTTTATTAATGGTTTAAAAATCTCTATGCTTATCATGGGCATTTTTTATTTTTTATTTATTAAAATATATATTTTACTTTGAAAGGAAAACAATATTCCATGCGCGGTAAATGAACGCTATAAGTGAGAACGCACATTTGTTCTTAGTTGGAGGGGCATTGTTATAAGTTCTACCTATTAATGATATTAGTGTAAGGTAGTTCCCCACTTCTGACATGACGGGGAATCGAATTCAAGCCCGTTTTGACTTACGCAATATTAAGGAATTTGTTATTGTCTCTTTAGTATATAACATACTAGCAACCCCCCCCCCCCCCCAGACGTTTATCATCATTCCAGCAATTGGAAGTCCATTGCTGGACATGGGCTTCCCCAAGAAAGGGGGAATTTTGGCTATTACTACGCGCTGGGCAAGCGTGCATTTAAGCTATATTAGAAATATCAGGGATAGATATACTACTCTCTGTTCTAGTACCTCAGTCGCCTCTTAGGACAACTAAGTCTCGGAGTCAGGTCAATGTATGAGATGGTGTGTGAGTTAATATTTAACACAAAGACGAATGACAACTTACACACAAACATAGAAAAATATCTCCCCCCTCTGTGGAGGGCGTGGGGTGCCGGCAGACTAAATAGTACCACCCTCTGTAAGAGGTGACTGAGGTATTGGAACTGATGGATGATGGTATATGATGATCCACTGAGAACAGTATAATTTTCATGCACAGAGTGCGGATGATCAATAGCATTCCGGTTGCATAGCTACGCTCTGCGATTGCCAGCACGTTCGTCAGCTCGGTGTTTACAAGTAAATCCCCCCTGTATACTAGGCCTATCCAGCATTGGCCGTCTACGAATGCGTAGCTTATCCAATTGCGTAGATTCACGAAATTTCTTAAGATGAAGGGAAATGAAGTGGTTGAGTAAACCTCAAACTTAACGATATTATTGGATAAAGGTCTTATGTAGTTCTACGCACCACCTGCACTTATATATCATTCATCATCAGATCATCATCACCATCATCAATATCATTGTCATCACCATCATCATATTACATCAGCAGTACGTATGGAACATCCGGGCGTAAGGTACCGGCAGAGTAGAATAATACTTCCCCCCAGGTGTCGTAAGAGTCGACTAGGGTACCAGAACCGACAGATGGCGGTATATCCGAAACTGTGTAGCTCAAATGAGCTAATACTTTTATTTGGGAGTGAACTCTGAGATTGACAGAGTGTGACTACAAACAAAATTTAAAACAAATCTGGGCGCACGGTATGCCTCCGCCAAGACTAGTTAAACAAAGTTAAAGTGACCTAAATATCTTCGAAGCACTTATATCAATATTATGCCTTTTGCCGTGAGGTACCGGCAGAGTAGAATAGTACGTCTTACAACACCAGGTGTCGTAAGAGGCGACTAAGGTGCTAGAACCGAAAGATGGCGGTATATCCATCCGAAACAGTGCAGCTCAAAGGCACAGAGTGTGGATGGGCAGCAGCATCCCCGTTACGAAAGCTGCGCTCTGCGATTGCTTTCACACTTGCCCAGCGCGGCAATTGTGGGCAAAAAACCTCCTCACTTGGAGAGGTCTATGTCTTGATGACTATGACTTCTAACGGCTGGTATGATAATGATGCCTCTTAATTTTTTTTTTATTCAATCAAGCTTAACACGATAAGTGTAATTCGATTAATTTTACTTTAAATGCTATCATTCACAAACTATTACATAAATGGCAAATCTGTCACGATGTAGCTAGCTTATTTTAAGACTAGACTGTCTTATAACTTAGTTTACAGCAGGTTCGTCACTTGAAAAGAGTCTGCAAGAAAAACTGTTTTTTTTTATTATTCCAAGTCCACAAACAAGCATACAGTATGCGAGATAGTAAGCGTCACCGCAGCCTATAGACGCTCGTAAAATCACAATATTATTGAAGATATTATGTCACATTACCCAGTAATTTCACTGCCTATCTCACCTTTCAAATGGAACACTGCTTCTTGGCGGTAGAATTAGGCAAAAGTGAGATGCCAATTCAGACGACCTTTGTGTGAGGTCATATACCATATGTATCAAAAATCTTGCTTATCGGTTCATGCGGATTCATTCTAAAATTTGCCGAATTACCTGTCTTTATATGTAAAAGTATCCTGTATTTTAATGTTCATCCGGGACAAACACCGTGAGTGTTTGTCCGGGATGAACATTAAAATTACTAAACAGATTTTTATCAACGTTTAGGTTTCGGTTGACTAAACACATCTATTTAAATATATATTGTAGTACAGGACAAATTCCCTAGGGATAGCTAGCTATAGAAATATTTCTAAGCAAGACGTCGGATTGCTTGTCCAATAAAGAGCAGCTATAAGTTATAGGAATAAAATTAAAAAGAGTCTCTAATTAACGAGTTGCCGCCGCAACGGCAGAGGATTTAGGTGATTCTCTTTTAGAGTTCAGTATTTACTTGCTCTTAATTTATACATATTATTTATAAATATAATTGAGATTCCGTTTGTTATTCCAAATTAACATCTTGTCACTGAATACGTTAATACAGGACATTTTAATAAAGAACAACGTCATTTAATTTTTAACAATGTTTTAATACTACTAACTCTATTAAATTCTTTATAACATAGTGAACAGGGAGATTCTATCAAATAAATTATCATGACTTTAAAAAATACTGGCAACATGGATGGAACCAAAGAATTATGAAGAGATTGAGGTACTATAGGAATGATACACACGCGTAAACTTACTCACGCTCTTAAATACTCTCACTCTGTCTTTCACACATTCGTACACATACGCACACACGTAAACGGTTGAATGCACTCACACACACATACACAGATTAATATCACAATTTGAATTATACAATTATAAAGCGATTATCTTTATGAGGTAGAGCGGTGTCTCCTGACACAGGCTTCATTACTCTCAAAAAGACGCACTGGCCCAAATAAAGATTTTTTTTTTTTCATTAACAATTTATCCCCTGAATCGGTAATCGAACCCGCCAACTATGAAAAAAACGCGAGAGGTATGCCAAGACCTTAACGAGTAGAGATCCATAATCTCTGTCTACTCCGATGGGATGGCGTGATGTATGTGTATCATTGATTTTTTCCTAAAATAATTATAAATATGTTAATTATAAGAATTATTCTTTCTTAAATAATACACATGATGAAATTTATTGTTTGATTTATAAAATTGTGCAGGAAAGTTTCCTTTGACACTTTGTCGTGCTAACATTAATCATTTCAAAGTATTACTAACGAGTATCTGTAAAAATGTTTATCTTCTTTTCTCAATATAGCATAGCCGTGTGATGCCTTGTATGATAATTATAAATTCACACACAATCTCATACATCATTGATCTAACTCCGAAACTTAAAGTACTAGTGCTGAAAGTACCACGGTACGGATGGAAAATGCAACTAAGTATAAGTTCTAATCTAATAGCATTTACTTGCGAAGATAAGTTTGTTGGTTGTTTGTGACTTTGTCTACTCGAACAATCATCAAAATTTTAAAGTTTTATATGCCTATATACATTTTTTACAAAATTCTAGGTTATATTAATGATGATTTTTGACGTGACAACGTCTTATAAATTGGTTTGCCGGGTGACACTTCAAGAAACTGCGTTACGCTCCGCTCACGTTATGCGCTCACAATGAGAGCGAGTGAGAGGCACGCGTCCCTCTCACTCGCTCTCATTGTGACGTGTGTTACGCAAATGTATTGCAAGTTATTGTATGTATATTTGTATATAAATACGTATGTATGTGTAAAGGTAAAAATAAAATTTTGTTAATATGAAATTCAGTGCGAGATTCTTTGTATAAATTAATGTTTTAAATATAATTCTTTGTTTTATACAAAGAAAATATATGTATAAATAAATGTTTTCAATTGTTACTATTATTTCATCCTTATTTCTACTATACGAATGAATATTCACTTCAAATTATTTTACCACTCAAAGTCGTTGTCACGTAAAACTTTCGCCCGTATACCGACTTTACAGGCAACCAGTTTTTTTATATAAAATTTTGCTAACATAAAGTGATTACGGAAAAGAACATAGGCTACGTTTTATCCTAAAACAAATGCTATTCCTGTGTGATTTACGAAAAACGACAATTTTAGTACTGCAAAAAATTAACAGATGGCGTTGTTTGTTGATGGTGTTAAAGTAAACTTGTTTTGTTACATTCGCGCTCAAACAACTCAACCCAAACTTTGTGAGATTTATTTATTTATTTATTGGTAAACTAGTTATTGTTAAATTGTGATAATATATATATACAAAATCCAGAACTTAAAACTAAGTGTACAATAAGTAGGTTCATATAGCAATCACAGCATGCATTGTGCGACAGACAACATTACACATTTTTTATTCTTCTAATTAAAAACTAATTTAAACTATGTTTAATTGATGGATTCGGCGCTTAATTCTATAGTAAGGGGAGAAAATTTAAGTCAATCTTAGTATTATACTTATTGTGAAGTCTAAACAGTCTAGGATTTAGGGAATTAGAACCAAAAACTGTTATTCGTAAGAGAAGTGTAAATAGTATCTTTATTTCCTAAAAGTACTGTTTCCATTTGTTTAACACTTGATTGACAAACAAGCTAACAGTCCACGTGATAGTAAGCGTCACTGCAGCCTTAAGATGCTTGTAATATCACAAGGATATCACCAGCGCGCGTCAACCTCGTGACGAGATATTATGTGACTTTACCAAGTGATCGTCCTGCCTTTCTCACGCTTCGAATCGGAACACAACAACGCGAACACTGCTATTTGGCGGTAGTAATAGGTCAAAGTGAGGTACCAATGTGGCGCTTTCTGTATGACATCTACCTAATACGCGGGTAGAGCTGCAAGTAAAATCTAATATACTATACCTAGATAAGATGCAGATGTATGTAGGATATATATACATATATTTATAAAATTTTAGGACAAATTGTTATATATATATGTATAAAAATATTTCCAAAAAGGCTCTAGACAAATACCAGACCGAATCAAAATGACGTCAACGGAACCTTCTCTAATATCAGCACTACAAGATTACAAACTAAACACTTCTCCGCCCCCTAACCCCTTCACCCCCTTACCTTCCCCTCCTTACCCCACAAAACATCCCTTTGCGGTGAACGCAATAATTCAATTGGGCGCCGACAAGAAAAGGCAACCTAATTAATGCTCCGGGTAAGAATTAACAGTGAGATTAATAGCTCGCTAGCTACTTTGACTGTTGTCTGTTTGTTTGTATTTATATACTAGCTAAGCTAGCGGTTTCACTCGCGTAGTTCCCGAGGGATCTCGTGCTTTAGGTTGTTTGCACGATGGGCATGCCCGCAACCCTAATAGGCTTTTGACTTGTTCAACAGCGGTTCTGTACTCTGACTTACACTTGGAGTCAATGATGGCCACTCGAGCTGAGGTCCAGCCTAAGAGGCGCCCTCGTGTGATAGTTGTCGGTTTAGATGCAGTTCAGAGTCTCTGCCCGATTGATATTCCCATTAGGGTAGTAGGTAAAGAAAAGGACTGACATTTAAATAGTTTCTTAGTGGCTGTGACGACAACCTTATAGATTCACCATGCTTGGTAGTTCCCGATCCTGTAAGAAAAATACAATATAAAAGTAGCCTAAGTTACTTTTTATCACATCAGCTATCTGACAATCCCGTTAAAATCGATCCAGCCGCTTAAGAGATTAGCCAAAACAAAAAGATACAAAAGTTATTAAAAAAATGTTGGTATCGTATATAGGTACAAACTTTAGATCTAATTTCTTAATTAAATCTTAACGAACAGAAGGTTTATGTCTATTTACACGTATGTATAGATATATAAAATAGATAATAGATATACTAAGAAAATTGAGTTTAAACCCAAAAACTGATATATTATAAATTATAATAATGAATAAATTCACACGACATGTCAAACATCAATCTAACTCTGAAATGTGGTACGGATTTCAGACAACAGGAATCAAAACTATAATACTTAGCTATTTATAAAAAAACTAAACAAAAATTTTTAGCGAATAAATATTTGCTCAGGGAATCGAACCCACAACCTTTGGTGTACAAGATAGGATCACTACCATCTGCGGTATCGGGTTCGTCAATCCGCAGCTAGGATGCTGTTAATTCTCCTTAATTTTATCATTAATTCGTAAATGTTTCTCTATTGAACTATGCTGTACCACCAGTGTAGAATGGTACCTCCAGGTGTCGTCAGAGGTACCAACACTGACGGAAGGCTGTATACTTTCTGAGAACCTATATTCAGCAGCGGATATCCAACGGTCTAAACGATGATGATAATTTTGGGCACGTATAAAACGTTGTGCCGCCATCAATTGAAAGTGTCTGTCACGAATCTCTGTAATGAAATTAATATTAAATTCGAAATAAAACGCGGAGTTTCTTCAAGTCGTCGGGAGTTTACGAGCCGCAATAAATTTACACTAAGCGCGTCAACATTTACACCAGGCTTAGATATCACCCTCGGACTTGTTTGTTTCTGACTGTGTGGAAAAAACGCCGCTTTTACTATACGTTTCCTACTGATAAACATTTCGGACGTTGTTTTTTTGAATTTGACGGTCCTTTTGCCGCAGATGGTAGTGATCCTATCTTGTGCGCCAAGAGTCGTAGGTTTGATCCCCGCCGAGAAAAAATATTTATGTGATGATATTAATGTTTGTTCTGTATCTAGGTGTTAAATTGTGAAGTAAATTGTTTATTTGTGATTCCGCTATTTGTCTGACGTCCGCAACACAAGTGCTTTAAATGACTTACCACGGAGTCAGGTGATGATAATGACATGTATGAGATGTGGAAAAAAATATACTATACGAAAAACAGTTCAAAAACTTAAAGAGATATAATAAAACTACTATGGCGTTATGTTTAAAAGCTTTAATTAACTTGTTTAATTTTTTTGCGCATCGTCTCGCTTACCAAGTAGAAAGGATGTATGAAAATAGCACAAATATGTAGAGCGGAAGTGAAAGGAAGAGTTGGTATAGGACGACCGAGGCGAAGATATCTTAACCACGTAGAAGAGGAATTAAAGAAGGGCGTGGTCAGACGTACCAAGATTAAACAAGTGTGTATGAAAAGACTAATTCAAGTAAGAGAAAGAAGAGAGGTATGCCTAGATCGTGACAAGGGGAGTTCTATAGTCTCTGCCTCCCCGATGGGACACAGGCTTGATGTATGTTGCAGTTGAATACTTCGAAGCTGACTGGTTGACTGACATTGTGTTGGAAACTTAAATTTTGCACAAGGGTTCCTTAAAGGACCGTAAAGGACTCACTAAAAGACGTTGTGGAATGGACAGGCGTTTTCTGTAAAAGGTTCTCTGATGACATTATATATTTTACAAAATATTACAGATTTAAAATGAACCGGTGTTTTATTAGTAATATAATGTATATTTGGGAAGCATAGTTACTTTACAAACAAAGTTAACAAAATACACACAGAAAAAAATCGCGTCGTTTTCCCCAACCGGTGTGTGGACGTCAAATTTTACTTCCACGCCGGTTTCTTTCATTAAAGTCGTTTAATTAAACAGGGATTAGGGTCTGGGGCCCGGGCGGAATTCCATTCATACCTTCCAGGAAATGATAACAAGGAAACTGCTAAACTTCACAAGAAGTCTTGATTTGAAGGTTGTGTTGCTTGAGTAGTATATCCAGAAATAACTATGACACGTTTTCTTCTGTTACACAAAAACTATATATTTTCAAGTTCTCCGCCCGCAATTTTATTTCGCGTCCCATTAGAACTTATCACTTTACTAGGATCAAAGATAGTCTATATACCATAGAGTTCAAGCTACCCATACACCAAATTTCATTGAAATCGGCTGTCGTCTTTAAATCCGATAAACATACTATCGATTAAGAGTTCGATGTGGTGTGAATGGTGATGTGACAACGACAGAGAAAGGAATGCTGAGATAATTTGTTCAAAGGATGGATGAAAGTAGAAGGACGGCACAAATATATAGAGCGGAAGTGAATGAAAGAGTTGGTATAGGACGACCGAGGTTAACAGCACTTAACCAGGTAGGAGAGGTACGAAAGAAGGGCCAGGTCGGAAGTAGTAAAAATAAACAAGTGTGTTTAAAAAGACTAGTTGCGAGTAACGGAAGGATGAGAAGTAAGTCTTAAGATGTGTGTAGATGTATGTACTGTATGCACTGATTTTGATATTATATTCCTTTAAATTTTAAATACATTATAGACGTAAATTATTTATTTAGATTGTTTAATGAATTAACATTATTGAAAATAAAAAACAGCGATGACCTATGACTTTTACCATTATTGGCCTTCTAAGCCAACAGAAATGAGGAGAGTCGTAACAGAACCAAATTTACCGACATTGTCCGGCGGATTAGTAAGTGAAGTGGCAGTGGGCAGGGCATATGGTCGCGGGTTCGGTTCCCATCCAGAGCAAATATTTATATGATGATTTTGTGTTTGTTTTTTATCTGGGTGTTGAATATGTGTATTTAAGTAGTATATTTGTAATTTCTCTGTTATCTGGCGTCATTAACACAAGTGCTTTAACCGACTTACCACGGAGTCAGGTCAATGTATGAGATGTTGTGGAAATGTTGTATTAAGCATCACCGCAGCCTATTGATGATTGCATTAACACAACCTTTTACATCGGAACAGTAGTGCTAAACATTGCTACCGCCAAACACTGCTGTTTAACGGTAGGAATAGATGAGAGTGGGGTACCGACGCAAACGACCTATATTTGAGGTCTACCTTCATTACTACAGTCTCAAGTCTTGTATGCTGTCAAACTCAAAATGATTACTATTACACAATTATTATTCAGCGGTGTGGTACCAGCAAAGCAGAATAGTACATCCCCTTTAACAGGTGTCGTAAGCGACTGAGGTACCAGAACCGACAGATGGTGGTATATCCACCCAAAGTGGTGAAGCTCAAATACAACAGGATGGGTATGAGCAGCAGCATTCCCGAGAAACTTTGCTCTTCAGTTGCCCAGCGTGACAACTATGAGCAAATCCCTCCTTTATGGGGAGGCCTAGGTTTAAAAGTGCCTGCTATGATGACTATTATTTTTTATTAAAATAGGTCTATTTGTGCCCTTTTTGATAATAAAAAAACATACAAAAAATATGAACTACTAAAATCTATTATACCCGTAATACAAATAACCCTGATGACCCGGTCATAAGAATCATTTAACATGTAAAGAAGACTTACCTTAAACTAGTTTGCCGGCACCAGATTGGTCTTAAACCAAGTTTCATGTAGTTTGCAAAAGCCACGAGAAAAGAACCTGCCATAAAAACTGGTGTTGATAAAGACTCCATTAATGCCAAATGGTGATAATGGTGATAATGGTGATGATGATGATGATGATGATGATGGTCATTATTATTCCTAAAAAAGTAATTGAAAAGATTACAATTCTTGCATTACCATCGGTTATATTTATTTTTATGCCAATGAAAGAAAATAGTCAAACATTCACATAAATGTGTCTCTTCAGAATGTTATTTTATCAAGTGACTCCATCTTGGAATAATGCGCGTACGTGAGCGATAAAGGGCGGGAGGGGAGGTTTGAATGGAGTGTCACCGAATATCTAGGATATTACCTTCACTTTATGGGTGTTTGGAGGGTTAAGTTTCGCGTTGGATGTAATCGGAGTGTTGAGAAACATAATGCATGTTAGTTACGTTATAGCAATATCATATTGATATATAATAAATAAATACATAAATAAATTTCCACATTTCATAAGTAGACCTGATTCTGTGATAAGTTGCTTAAAGCACTTGTTTTACGGACATCAGACAACATAATAAACATAAATACTATTAAATTCATATATTTAACACCCAGAAACAGAACAAGCATAGATATCAAATTATAAATATTTGTCCTGAGTGGGGATCGACCCCACGACCTTTGGCGCATACGACAGGATCATTTGCGCCATCGGGCCCGTAAAAAAAACTTCTTTTTAACGGCTTAAAAACGCGGTTTACTTAACATTTTTAAGATTTAAGTCATCTTGCAAATATTGCCTTTCAAGGTCTAGTTTAGCGTTATTTCCAAATATATCCTCATTTTTTTTAAACAAATAAATAATTTTCATCACATCTCATACATGTTGTCTGATGTCCGCAACCTGACTTGTTGCGGACATCAGACAACAGAAGAGTTAAATATAATACTTAAATATATATTTAACACCTAGACACAGAACAAACACAAATATTTGTACGGCCTGTCGAAACTGGTTACATAGTTAATTAATTTAGACTAAATGCAATGCCATCGTGAAACATTCGTAGAATAAAAATTGAGGTATTAAGGTTTTAAATGTCAAATTTTAATTTTATTTATTTAGTTAGTTTTTGTTTTGGCAAGCTTGATTCTTTACATCAGCCATTGGAACTCTACTGCTGGGCATAGGCCACCCTAAGGAAGGAGGAACTTTACCCTTAATTGCCGCGCTGGGCAAGCGTGTTGGTAATCGCAGAGCGCAACTTTCGCGACGGGGTTGCTGCTGCTCATCCCCGCCCTGTGCATTTGTGCTGCGCTGTTTTCTGTGGATATACCGCCGTTTTGTCCGTTATGTCAGTTCTGGTACCTTAGTCGCCTCTTCCTACACCTGGTACAGGGGACTATTCTATTCTGCCGGTACCTCACGGCCAAGCTTGATTAGTTATAGTAAATTTAAAAATAGTAATTAGCAGATACAACCGGTTGTATGCGACTTGCACCTTTCATGACTATTTATTTATTTAACTTTATTGCACAAAATGTTACGAAATGTACAAATGGCGGGCTTTGGTTCTTGTCAAATTGTTTGTCTAAATTGTGTTTTAAGTGATGATGAACTCATCATAATAATCTTTAATAATGAACATTATCATGATAGGCAGGCGTGAGTGCAATTGCGGAAACCATGCTTTGATTTAGATATTTATTTTTATATTACTAAGTTATAACAAGCATACGGTCCGCGTAATTATAAGTGTCACCGTAGCCTAAATCCGCTAATATCACAAAGACATCACTAGCGTCAATGTAGCCTAAAAATAATAAAAACTAATTCGTGATAGTATACTAGATACAGTAATGTATGCTTACAATAATATAAAAATAATCTTTCAATTCAATGGCCGGCCTTATCGCACAAACCGTTTTCTTCTAGACAACCTTTGGATGGAAATATTATGTCACATTACCCAGTAATTCAACTGACTCTCTCACCCTTCAAACCGAAATACAGCAACGCGAACACTGCAATTGATAGTGAAGGTGAAGGTGATAGTGAAGTACTAATACCTTTAATAGACATCTCTTATACTTAACGTAATCATACTGATTGTGACCACCGATGTTTTTGTTTATTATTGATATTTGATATTTATATTATATATTGAACATGATGGAAGACTCAAGAAAGCTGTAACGTACTGTGCTAGCATTTTAAGGAGTTAACCTTAACATGCTAGCACAGCTGTCGGCGATCACTTCTTACATGATTTGTATTATATATGGATTGGAAGAATTGATTTAAATTTATAAAATTTATTTCATATGAATAAACTTTATTATTAATTTTAATTTTAATACGGTCGCTCTATTTCTGCCTTTATACAAAGTTAAGAGTTTTAGGTTTATGCGAGGTGTCTCATTGTGGATTCACACGTTTCATTTTAATGCAAATCTATGCGGCGGCTTACAGTAGTTTGGTATTGTAATTGTCTATTTGAATTTATTTGTTTCGTTTTGTAAGGAAAATGTTGACTACAAAAATAGTTTTAACGGTGTTTTCGTTAAAAGTCAAAGTAAGTATTAAAAACTATTTAAAAATATCTATTATATGCCAGTATTCAATGGGAATCATCACTAGCAGATAGCTGATATTTTAATAGTAACTTAGGTTACTTTTGTTATATGTGGTAGATCTTATACGAAAATCATCTGCATTCAAATTCAAATACAATTTATTTAAGTAGGCTTATTACAAGTACTTTTAAATAGTCAATACAATAATAATAAAAAAATTAAATAATATTAGTATTTGTAAAAAGGAAGTGATTATTACATTATTATAGGTAATACAGATGACTCTGATGACCCAAGAGATAATATAAGTAGGCCAACTATAAACTAGTAGTGATAAAGGTTCTATCAACACTACTTATGTAGTAGTTGGCGTTGAATCTTACAAACCACTAACCAGCTAAAACTCAAAGTAATTTAAACCGATGCTGTTTTATAATAAACATAACCTTTAATACAATACGAAGCTTCTGAGATGAGCTTTCAAAGGCAAGTTAAACCTTTTCCATCCAAATATTGCCTGGAAGAAATTGATATTTGCAATAAGACCGACAATTGTACTTTTGGATTTTTTTTGTCTTTTATTTTAATGTTTGGTGTACTATAAAGTATTGTTATTATTATTCCTTTCGATATGGCATTGTTTACGTTGTCATAGATAATCTGATGTCTTTAAACGTTGAATAAAAAGGAATTATCGGAAAACAATTCCCCGGATATCGGAAATAAACCCTTTTGTTTGTCTGGACTTTGAAGGTCAGCAACACGATTATATCAACCTTCACATCCTTTACACTAAACCTTTTTAACCTGACCCTCTTAATGCGTTGATTCAATATTCTCAAGTTTTTAAGGAAGGGTCGATGAACCAGAGGGCGCATTCAGATATGTTCTTACCTTTTTTTGTATTACACCAGGTCAATAAAAAATACGGCATACGGTCGGCGTAATAGGCAGCCCATAGATGCTCGTAACTCACAAGGATATCACTAATGAGTTACCAACCTTGTGCCTTGAAGATATTATTTTACATTACCCAATAATTTCACTGCCTATCTCACCCTTCAAACCGGGACACAGCAATGCGTGCATTCCAATTTGGTAGAAATAGATAAGAATGAGGTACCAATGCAGGCGATCTGCGTATTATGTCTACCTTAGGTATCTACCGAATATCATTTGCGCGAGGGGTTGTGGGCTCTTTTGTAAGTTAGGACAATAGTTTGATGTGTCTAGGTGTGATATATATGTATTTAAAATATACACGTTTGGTTTTTTTTAAGCCGCGAGGTACCAGCAGAGTCGAACAGTACCTCCCACTGCACCAGGTGTCGCAAAAGGCGACTGAGTTACCAAAACCGACAGGTGGCGGTATATCCGTCCGAAACAGTGCAGCTCAAATGCACAGGGCGGGGATTGCCAACACAATTATGGGTAATAAACCTCCTTTCTTGTAGACTGATGACTTATATTTAGAGTTCGAATTTTGTTTTATTTCTCGTTATTGTCATTAGGATTAGGAAAGAAATAACATTCAATTTAATTTAAAGACCAAAGAGACTATAACTAATAAATCACTATATCCAATAGACAATAAATGTTGTATAATATAACACTAGCTACGCCCCGTGGGTACTTTTGCTCCGCTGTTATTAGTTCTGGCTTGATGCTATATAGCCTTTACGCTTTCTCGATAAGTGTTCTTTGTAATCCTGATTTTTTTGACGTTGTAGCTTTGGTTTTGCGTTGCATTTGATATGTCAGTTAAACAGTCAGTTCTCCTGTTATTTATACAGATATAACATTTTATTTAAATAGCTTTGAAGATCAGAAGACTTTCGTAGTAACTTTACATCTCCCTTTTACCCCCTGAGAGGATGAGTTTTTAAAATCCCATCTTAGTGCTTCCCTACGTTATAAAAGACCCTAGTGCAAAATATCAAGTTTTCCTTTTAGTTCAGGCTTTGCGTAAGTTAAGGCTAATGTCAGTCAGTCAGTCAATCAGTCTGTCAGCAGCCGTTTATATACATAGGTTAATACACAACGACGCAGTACATTCACTGTCGTACGGTTCTTCAAGAGTAGAAGATTTAACATGAGGATTAAACCACTCCAAGAAGAAATGACCTGCTTTTCTCTGAAAACACCGCGTTTTCAGTTGAATGATCATCTGAAATAAATTTGTAATATACATGTAAACTCATTTTTCAATTTATTCGAAAATTTAATAGAAATGTCGAATTTCTTTAAGAAGATTGAGGCTAATTAAAACATAGAGCCTAATTTGATAATATACATCAATTTCAAAAGACCTACAGATTGTATTGTATTCGGAACCACAAATATATTACTTAAATACATACGTTTAACACTCACATACAGAACAAGCTTAAACACCAACCTATAAATATATGCCCCTGGTGGGGATCGAACACACCTACTTTGGCGTACAATGTAGTATCACCACCAACCGCGTCTAGCGTAGTCTAGCATGCAGACTGGTGTTTACGTAATTAAATATATATTTGCTGACTAAAAGATCAGATCCTGACATAATTACATGTACATAGTGTAAAATCTGTGTAATCTCAAGATAATTGGCTCGTCATCGCACCACCACGTGCGGTTGGGGTGGAAGTCAGATATCAAATGACGAGGCAAACAATCACTATACCTAAATACATTACAGATATAATAATAATAATACTATATACTCTTTATCGTACACCAATGAAAACAACACAAGAATATCACAAAAACATGGAATTGTAGGTACAAGAGGCGGCCTTATCGCTAAATACAATTTCTTACAGGCAACCTTTGGATAGAAATAATGTTTAAGCTGGTGGAAGTTTGATGTGCATTTAGTATATACATACATAATAATAAAATACATATATACACTTACATTCAAATACACATAAAACACAAAGTTTCAGAACAAGGAAAGTGACAGAATCAAAAAGCAAAATCAAAGTGACAGATAATACTCCTTCACCATTCTCTTAAAAATAGAAAGAGAACGAGCAGATCTCACTTCAAGGAGGAGCGCATTCCACAAACGAACAGCTATAATGATGTGTCTGTCTAATAGTATATAGCAATCTTCTAATAGTATAACATAGCAATCTTCTATTAGTATATAGCATTCTACCTATGGCTTTGCTTGCGTCTCTGTATTACTGTCGTAAAATATACTATTCTATGATTCCCCGGCCATGTCAAATTCACATATATCCATACATTTAGAGGATATACAAATATAATGTTTAAAATACAGAACTTAACTCCCAATATTCGACAGGCCCGATGGGGCTGATGGTGGTGATTCTGTCTTGTGCGCTAAAGGTGGTATTCCCCCCAATATAAATATTCCACCATATTAGCCATTGAAAGTCCACTACTGGACAAAAGCCTTCAGGAGAAACCAGGAATTTTCCTCATAATTGCGTTGGGCAAGCGTATTGGAAATCCCAAAGCGCAGCTTTCGCAAAGGGGACGCTGCTGCCCACTCCCGCCCTGTGCATATGAGCTATACTATTCCGGATAGATATAACGCCGTCTGTCGGTTTTGGTACCTTAGTCGCCTCATATGAAAACTGATACAAAGGGAGGATTTTCTATTCTACTCTACCGGTTCTTCAAGGCAAATATTTAAAGATCGCTATTTGTTTCTGGGTGTTGAATATATGGATTATAAGGTCTATATTTGTGATAAATCTATTCTCTGATGCCTGTAGCATAAATGTTATAAACGATTTATTTATGGGTATTGTGTGAATTTATTATTATTATTATTTAAAATTCTTGTTAAGTGCAGGGATCGATCCCAATACCTTTGACGAATAAGATAGGGATATTACTGAAAGCACCTTCAGGCCCGTCGGTATTAATATGGATTCAATTATTCCATACAGTGTCAACCACCCATAAACTTTATAAATTCACCGGCCAACATGTCGGTAATTTCACATATTCACTGTAATGTAGTCGACGGGGTCAGCACGCTGGCGACTCTCACTGAAAACAACTCATTTGCACACAATACTTATGCCATAATTGTAACAAACAGAATAGAGAATCGGGCAAATTGGGAAAGTCTGGACCAAGTTTTTATAGAGACTACTACTATTGATATCCATTTACATTTAAAAGATCGATGTGTTGTATAAGATGATGTTGTGGCAATAACAGAGAAAGGAATGGAAAATGTTACCATGGTTTGGATATGTTAAAAGGATTTATGAAATTAGAATTACTGTGCAAATGTATAGGGTGGAAGTAAATGGTAGAGTACCGGCAGAGTAGAATAGTACCTCCCTCTGTACCAGGTGTCGTAAGTGGCGATTAGGATACCAGAACCGTCAAATGTCAATATATCCATTCGAAACAGTACAGCTCAGATGCACAGGGCGGGGATGGGTAGCAGCATCCCCGTCGTGAAAGCTGCGCTCTGTAATTGCCAACACGCTTGCCAAGCGCGGCAATTATGGGTAAAATTCCCTATGGGGAGGCCTAAGACCAGCAGTAAACTTCCAATGGCTGTAATGTAGATGAATAGAAAAATTGGTAGGAAGACCTAGCCGAATATACCTTAACCAGGTAGAAGAGGTATTACAGAATGGCTTCAAGTACCAAGAATACACGAGTGGTTTTGAAAGTACTAATGCGAGTAAGAGAAGTCAGAGAGGTCAGGATTGTAGCAAGTGGAGATCCTGTCTTTGCGTCTCATCACCCTGCTACTCCTATCTAGCATACTACATCACGCCTGCCTAGCATGGAAATTAAGGCACAAATTCCCCCTTTCTTGGGGAGGCCTATGTCCAACAACGGGTGGTATACGCCTGCTATGATGTTGATGTTTAAGCTGTCTAAGTCTATCACTGATAACTAAGAATATTTTACAAGAATTTGGCGTACTTTTCATGGTGTAGATCAACCAAATCTGTCAGTTCAGGGCGTTAGTAAGTCTTGGAATGAGAGAATCAGAACCCGTCACTGTTGTTCTTCTTAAGGAAGGAAAGAGAGGGGAGTTAATGTTAGCTTTTTCTACACTGCTGAAATTCCTAAGAATTACATTGATTACTTATTTTATTTTATAGATATAAATTATTTTATCATTTACGTGATCAATATTCATAGTAAAACTACTTTTTTATCTGATTACGATTGACTTACGGCTACTGATCTTAAGAATGAACGTTGAACTAACAATATGAAAAGTTAAAAACTCAGCGTTTTAAAGCCGTTAAAAGAGTTGTTTTATTACGTTAATAAATCATTAAAGTTCACTATCGGGTCCTTCACTATAAGCCGCTGACAAAGAAGCTGCTGGAGACGTGACTCTAACAATTATCTAATAGCTTTTTGCCCGTATGAGTACTTATTACATTAAATTTACGAGTATATTAATTTTGTCAGTGCAGAGAAATGTAAGTTTGCAAATTATAAATATATATTACATATCTTTACTAATGTAATAAAGAGTAAAGATTCGATTGTTTGTTTAAAGATATAATTATTTTTTCTATTTTCAATCAAACTTTGACTGCAACATAATCTTAAATATAGGATGTTCATTTTATTTCAGTCATTTTAACTACTATTTTAGAAAGGAGATAGAGATGAAACTGGCTGAATAAATTTCAAATTAATATTTTTTCTCGTTAATTTATATAAAATATAATATTCACACAACATCTCATACACTGACCTGACTGCGTGTTAAAATCCTTGAAGCACTTCTATTACAGAATTACAAATATAATACTTAAATACATATTTTGAATCCTCAGACACATGACAAACACAAATATTATCATATAAGTATTTATCCTGGATGGGAATCGAACCCACGAGCCCAGCGCAGAAGATAGGATCACTACCATTTGCGCTATCGCCATTACATAAACATGGAGGAGAAAATATTAATTAGATTTTCATGGATATATAGGGATATAACGACTAGCTTTTTGCTAATAAAAGTCGTTTCATAAAATCTTAGCCATAACCCCCCCCCCCCTTTTTGCACCCTTAAGGGATGTATTTCAAACCAACGGGTCCAATGTCGTAGATGATAGGGATCCTATCTTGTACGCAAAAGGTATCGAACACATGACCTTTCCCCCAAGGACAAATATTTATGTGATGATATTTGTGTTTGGTCTTTATATAGGTATTTAATATATATATATATATATGAGTATTATATTTGTGATATCCGTAACAAAAATCAACTCAATAACATGGAGTCAGGTCAATGTATGAGATGTTGTATCAATTTATTTATTAATCTTAAAGCCTCTCTGTACACTACGTTGGCTGTGGTATTTGTTGGTGGCAACGAAGCGTTTTGATTTTCAGGAGATGCTACTCGAGAAAGTGCCAACTACAATTGCTCTCGTCAAGTTAGTTACTCGATGCGCTGCGTGGCAGCCGCCGCCGGTATGTATTTTTATTTTAATTTCATAATATGTTTGGAATGGAATATCTGATTTCAATAATTCTTAAATTATTTATTTGGATAAAAAATTATAAATAGTATGGATTACACGGTCTGATTTTGATCGGCATTTCTATCAATTTGTTAAATGTAAAAAAGTAGTTATAGTGACGTAACTGCAACAGCCAGACATATGGTCTTGCAAAGTTTTTTGTAGATATTGATATATTCTATAATATTGTCAAATAATTGTTGTCGTATCATTAATATTCTTCGCAGCGTATGCAATGAAAAACATTTTATGGCTGATTTTTTTAGAACTTTGGTTGGTTTTAATAGGAATTTCTAAAGTAATCTAGTACTAAATATAGCCTAGTACTAAATGATAATGTATCTTTCTAATAAAAAAAAGAATTATTTAATCGGTCCAGTACTTGCTAAGTTTATTCGCTACATACAAAAATACAAATATTTTCTCTTTAAAATATTAGTGTAGATTTATTTATTTAATGTTGTACCTCCGTTATGGGTATAACTCCCGATGAGGTATATTTAAAAAAATCCTTTCTTAGTGCTACCCCACGTTATAAAAAGAACCTCTATTCTAAATATCTAGATACCCTTATAAATTAAAAAAAAGTATTAATTAGGCCTTGCATCGATATATCAGTCAGGCAGTAAGCTAATCTTATCCTTTAATAAAAAAGAAGTGGAAAGTCGAAAGCCTGTATACAGTTGTTCCAAGTACCGCGATAGTTGCAAATCTTTCCCCCAAGTTATGCTATGGCCCGACAAATAACTTAATCTTCCGGTTATTAAGTACGTGACGAGTGCAGCGTCGGTGAGCTTAAGTTGGAGATAGCTTTAGGTAAGTAACTTAAGTGACGTCGACCGTTGTCAAGTAAGTAGTGTTGGCTCAATTGAGTTTTCAACTCTGATGTTTCCGATGAAAAATAGTGATGTAATTTTCATACATACATGTATCGAACCTGTGTCCTATCGGTGTAGGAAGAAACTATGGATCTCCACTTGTTACGATCTTGGCATACCTCTCTCGCTTCTCATTAGTTCTTTCATAAACCCAAATTTTTTTTTTGTACTGATCTGTTCTTTCTTTAATAGCTCTTATATTTATGTTCGCCTAGGTCGTACCAACTCTTCTATTCACTTCCGGTATCTATAAAAAATTTTCATATTAGCTATTATATTTCATATAAGCTATTTTTTATTATGTTTAAGCTGTTTATAACAAATAGTATTGATATTAAATTCTAAATTTTACTCGAAGCTATTAACAAGAGTCAGAAATAAATAATTCGATAATTAATAATTTCTGACCGTTGATATAAAGAGATTGTATTCTGGTTTTATCTAGTTTTCTTTAGTTTTTTAATTTGGCTTCTGTTGGCTTCGCCATTTATTCTGGACTTTAATCATTACGCGTACAGTTTAAAATTGCAGATATTTTGAAAAGATTTCTATATATCTTTCGTATATTGATGTTAGTAAACCAGTGAACAACAAAACTTCTTTAATAATTCAAAATATACTATTAAAAAAGTATAAATTCAGCGCGCATTCGCTCCAACACAACCGCAGTAAAAAGTTTACCTATAAAAAAATTATGTTACGAAAAACATCAGCCTGTGGAGTAAATTTTTTAATTGCTCATTTTATAAAGTTGGTTCGTTACTGTTAACGCAACAGACGGTGAGTGGGTGCCCGCCGGTGTCCACAGTTTGATTCCCGGGTGTAATATAAAATTACTTCATTAATTTCAAGGTGAGTGGTGTATTTTTCTTTTGCTCTTCTATAGTTCATTTACATGTTAACGTTGGGTTTTTCAAAACATTGTAATTAAGTTATTTTTTAGGATTTGGATTCCATATTTTCGATTACTTCCATTTGGAAAGTTAGCTTAATAATAAACCTGTACGAATTTCTGATTTGTGTCACATTTGGAACTATATATTAATGAGAATACAAATTTTTGGTTTGAAAAAGCTCGCAACGCCCTGCGATTTTACCCGCGTTAACCTTAAGAACTTTCATATAAACTTTGCACCCCTCTTTTACATATAAATAAGGTTAAAATTTATCTGTATTTTACTCATATATAAACTTTATTAACATCTGTTACATACGCATTATTGCATTATAAATCCACAGGATATCTCATACGTTGACCTGAGTCCGAGGATATCAGAGAAATATAATACTTAAATACAGAATTCACACCTAGACACAGAACAAACACAACTTTGAACATTTTTAACAAAAAGTTGTACAGGGTGAGAATCGAATCCATAATCTTTGAAGCACAAGATAGTACAGTAGTGACCAATAAATTAGTTAAGTACGTATGAATGACACAAAGATAAATAACTAATACAAATATTCATTATATAAATATTTCTCCTGGATGCGGATCGAACCCACGAACTTTGGCACACCAGATGATACTCTGACTACCATATAAGTATATATATATGTATATTATATATTGCATACTTTAAACTCTATAAATTATAGTAATATAAAAAATGCGAAAGATTGTATGCATGTATGGGTGTTGGTGCTATTCTACTCTGCCGGTACCTAATAGCAAGTGAGAAATAGATCCCGTGTGATATAGCTTTTTATTTAACCGTTTAGTAGTCAGAAAACGACATAATCTTGTCCCCGGGAAAATAAAAATTCCTCAGATATGAGATATAAAGTAAGGAAGTCCAGGGTTCCAGTTAGTAAAGAGTTTTAATATTTCTCTCTTATCCAAAACTTGCTCTATGATGATAGAATTAATTCTTTTCCTCTATATTCGACGTTAAAATCTACAAACTCTATTACCTATTACTATGTCCGGCCTGAATTTGTTCAAAATAAATACATCCAACGTTCGCGCGTCACGTCCGTTATCGAGTTAGGATGTCAGTTTGTTCGTTTACATAAAATCGTGTGCTATTTGATTTGGGAACTGTAAAAGAGCAATGTAATTTACGCTGAATGTTTGCGAAGTTACAAAGTGAGAATCCTCTTCAATATTCTGAATTGAAAGTATATCATTATCATCATCATATTAGCTTGGGACATCTATAATAATCTATGGTCTTCCATCACAGACATATCCACAAAAACCGGTTATGTTCAGCTTGCATCTTGTCTTGTTGGGATAGCGACTCATAGTGAATTGGGTTACAAAATTCAATACATGCTAAATCCATTGGGACGAACATTTATGGTCAGAGAGTAGGTGTTTTTTTTTTATGTATTATATCAAATCGAATCAAAAGTCTTTATTCAAGTAGGCCCATTGAAGCACTTTCGAATCGTCTAAAATAATTAATAAGATAATTTTATTTCAAAAATATGTAGTAGTAAATTCTGTTATACACATAATATTGATGACCCTGATGACCTCACGGGGGTCATATTATACGAAGGCTATTGCTATTATTTGAAATACCTATGTCTGATATCCGTAATACAGTGCTTTAAGCGACTTATATCGGTATCATTGTAAATAAACTGAAAATCATACTTTTATATCTCTCTTTTGTTTTCATAATTTACATAGTGTATAGTTCTTTAGACCATATACATTTACATAGTCATGTCCCTCATATACTTTTGCCGTAGAGTACCGGCAATGTAGAATAATACCTCTCTCTGTACCAGGTGTCGTAAGGTATAGCGTCCCCTTCGCGAAAGCTGCGGTTTGAGATTACCAACACGCTTGCTTAGCGTGGCAATTATGATATATCCATCACTGAACGTTTTAAGGTTGCTAAGACGATGAAGAAATTACTAAATCTGGCAGTATTAACCATTGTACGCCACATTATAAGCGTAATTTACAATTAAATATTATTACTTTATAGATGGTATGCATTGGAAATACAATAAAGTGTCCGGCTTCAGGCGGGACTCGAACCTGAATTTTTTCCATGCTCGCGGAATGTGCTACTATTGTGCTACCGAGACTTAAGAAAATACGTCGAATTTTTCAGTGTGTTTTTCTGGTAACTAGAAAGTGACGGTAAACTATGACGGGCCCGATGGCGCAGATGGTAGTGATCCTATCTTATGTGCCAAGTCGTGGGTTCAATTCCTACCCATGACAAATATTTATAAATATATTCGTTTGTTTGTTTTTTCCGTGTCTGGGTGTTAAAAATATGTATTCAAGTATAAAATTTGTAATTCCTTTATTATCTCATGTCCGTAACACAATTGCTTTGAGCAACTTACCGCGGAGTCAGATCAATGTATGAAATGTGTGAATTAACCTTTTATTTAAAGGAAATATTAAATAATTTGTTATCTTTGGAAAAATGTTCGTAAAATGCACTCGTTCGATAAAGTCAACGTTCATTTAGTGAAACCCATTTAATTAGTTCACAAATTACGTTATCGGTAAATATCGAGCTGCTTTATAAATATGCGTAGCATCAAATGTCGCGACCCTAACGGACACAATGACCGGAAAATAAACGATTCCATAAGATTAACATTAATGAAATGCATATAAATAACTATTTTCTTGCAAACATAAGGACGACGGATTGATTTTAATGTACAGTCCAGTTAGATGGAGCGAGGGAACAAGTTGGATGTCAAATAAACCGAAATCGAGTGTTCGTTACTTCATTTGATATTTCGTTCGCGGGAATTATTGATAAAGTATTGCCAGTTTCATTCTGAGGTACGTTCTATTAACATTATACATTAAATACTTTTTTTATAATTAATCAGAGATACTGGTAAGTACAATAATGTAGATGTTTTATTTAGGAATCAAAATTATATTTAGGTGAACAAGTACAATTTTAATTTATTATTTTTTTTATCAAAGAAGAAGCCAAAGAGGAAATAGCCATTTAAATAGAAATTAACATTAATATGCAATCAGTGTCCTTCCAGGGGGCACATGTAACTAATTTATATCGTATTTTTATTCGCCATGTTCATTTAATGTAATAAGCAATAAATTCATTTGAGTTTGAACTAGCAACTATCTATGAGTGGAAACTTAAATATTACTTGGTGTGCTTCCTTTTTATCATGTTGATTAATAATAAAACTGAATATGGTAACACTATGTTCTAACAACATTCAAATACGGTTTATTTAACGTTCCCAGCATTAGATGCAACAGTTCTTAAGGTGTGCATATTTTTGTAATTTTTATATTTGTTGTTTCACAATAAACAAACTTAATACTATGATATAAATGTACCGACAAAGTGCCGTAAAGAAACGAAAAAAAAGAAATAGTTAAGAAAAACACGTAAACAGTAAACACGTTTATGTTAGAAAGCTGATAGATGACGGATGCTGCTGCTCATCCCCACCCTGTGCATTTCAGCTACACTGTTTCGATTTAAAAAAATTGAAAAAAAACCGCTATCCGTTGGTTCTGGTACCTCAATTGCCTCTAACTTCTATACATGGGACTACCTAGGTTATTTTGCTCTGCCGGTACCTAACGTCTCTAAAAACGAGTAATTAAGAGTAATCTATAGAGAGATATCAATGGCAAGACCTAAGCTGTAAAGGTTACAAACTTGAAATTTTGCTCAAGGGTTTCCTTTATAGCGTAGGAAAGCTAAATGCTAATTGCTAATTATGTAATATGCTAATTGGCTTGTATTTGAAGTTATTTGAATGAAATTCAGCATGAAGGTGCTACGAGGTGGTTCGTATTTTAGATTAAAAAAACTACGTAAATCGCTATTCCAAAAGTTATCTTATACAAAATAGCCAGTCCGCTAGGCCCTGCGTTGATTTGTTAGTAAGCCATTCAGTTTCTCTTTATGTTAAGCAGGTAATATTTTATATCAAGATTCCATTAGTAGTTTTAGATAGAAAACGTAACGTTCTTCGCCAATGCAATAGTTATTACATACAACCCGCTTGTCCGCTAGGTCGTAAGCCAAACTGTAGTTTCATTTACAAGTCAAAATGTGTTGACACTCATTTATATTCAATAATTTAACAATGGTACGCTTTAAAAGGGTTATACGGTGGTTTTAAAATGTTTATTAAGTCCTATCGGACCGGCAACATTAAGCCTGTTAATGATTTGCATAATGAATGAAAATTACGTCCGCTTCAAATTGTAAAGTTTACGGTGTTCGTTTTGTATAATAAAATTTAGTTCAGCTACAGTTTTGATCCTTAATCACAAGCTACAGTTAATATAAAAAAAAATGTTTTATCTATGACCAATTTAAACTGTAACTCGCTCGTTCTAGAATATGTCGCTGGTAATCATGATATTCAAAGCAATTTTTTAAATAAGCAAATTTGAAATTAGAACGCAAAATTGGTTAACGATTCTATTTTTGAATTATACCCATTTGCATCGCAATTCTTGCAAAAAAGCGGTGTCTTGAAAAATAATTTTCTAAGAGATACGTTTATAAGTTTACTTCTATGCAACAGCTTTAAACAATTGATAAATTTAATCGGCTAGTACAATTGATTAATTATTATCCACATCCGTAATTGGATTGTTTTATTCACAGCTAAACGATCAATCCCAATCTCAAAATGTCTCTTTTTAAATACCATAGACATTTTTGAATCGAAAAAGTTTTGAATACTATTTCCATAAATACTATATATATATATATATATTCAGAATATAGTATATATAGATATACTCATTCCTCAATTGCTTATAACAATATTCCAATTACGTTAATTACATTACCTGAAAACACATAGAAACGACATTTAAAGTTTACTGCTATCATCTCTTCAATTATATCCTTTATTTTAAGATTTAAAAATATCAAAACATACAAATGTATCTAAACTCCAAGCCCACCATCTTCCTTTCATAGCATTTTAAATTTAAAATATTTAAATGATATTCCATACTTATACAATAACTATACGTTTATTTAACACAATTAAGCGGGATAATTCAAATTTGATTATGTCTAACACACGCTAGTGCATATAAAAAATAGTAGGTCTGTTCAACAAAGTATTTTATCTGTGAAAAAGACATAAGGCCTCAACTAGATTTTTACCACAAATTTAAACTCAAGCACAGGTGGCAAATTATAAGTATTTAAGTCACTATAAAGACATTTACCCTTGAGATTGCCCCTGCATTTGACCTTTGAGTGGTTTACAGCTTGGAAAAGATTGGACAACTTGTTTAAAACTTTTTATAATTAATCATCAAAATTTAAATTACTTCTACAAAGGTCCTTGTATATTTATTAATCAGGATAATTGATATAATTTTCAAGGGTAGGTCTCGGTAGAATGGAATATCGGTAATCTACATGAGGTCTACCCTCATACAAAAGGTAGTCTGCTTTGGTACCTCACTCTCACCTATTTCTACCGTCAAATAATAGTATTCGCATTGCTGTATTCCGATTTCAAGGGTCAAAGAGGCAATGAAATTACTGTATAATGTGACATAATATCTTCAAGTCAAAAAGATGGCAACGCGTTCGTGATATCCTTGTGATATTACAAGCGTCTATAGGCTGCTGTAACGATTACTAAAACGAGGACTCTGCGCTTGTTTATCGAGCTAGTCTAATAAAAGAATCTTCTTGTATACTTGATTTCGTTAGAAACAAGTGTAGTACTGTATTGGAACCGACAGATGGCGGTTTATCAAACAAATGCGTCAGCGCGAGGCAGCAGCATCCAAATCGAGAAGCTACTTCTTCTTTTTCAATAATGACCATACAGTTGAAGGCTAATATCCTCTAAAGTGTATATTTCTTCATGGAGATCGTAGGAATTCTACCCCTAGACATATCAAGTTCTTCGAGTGATATGATCCTAATAACTAAGCCTTTCGGTAATACTTTAACGGACCCAATACTTCAACTTCTAATTGTCTCTTTATCTTTCAGATGGCACCAACCACAGTGGCTGAAGACAGGCTGACCTCGGGACATCGGCTCTCCCACCCACCTCCCGGAGATGAGGTCTACATCACTGGTGTGTCAGGTTACTTTCCTGACTCCAACTCCGTCGTCCACCTTCAGGAAAACCTGTTTAATAAGGTATGCATCATAATAATTGAAGTAAAAGTTTTCTTTAAACTTAAAATCGTGCCTTTTTTAATCGAATGGATACCAATAAAATGATCAAATAATTATTTCATATTCATCACACGGCACACGTCATGGGTTACCGGTAGAGTAGAATAGTAGGTACCTCCCCTGTACCGGATAGACTAGGACAAATGCCTTTATATGCATTCGATACAGTATCAAAAGCATGGGGGGGGGGGGCAACATCCTCGCCGGGGAAGCTACACTCTACGATTGCCAACACGCTTAGTCAGCGCGGCAATAATTACCAATATTCCCCCTTTTTTTGAAAGGTTGTAATAGTTGATATGATGATGATGGTGAAAAGTATGAGCAGACGTGTTTTTTAGTTCTCACCATAATAAAAACACTAGAAATACTCGAGTTTACTAAGGTTTCAGTAGCAAAGCTCTTAGTGCAATCCTCTAGAGTGGGAAGTTTGGATCCCGTCTGAAACCTGAGGCAAGTTGTTGAATTTGCTTTAAATTATACTCATTGCAGGAATGCAATATATACTGAAAGTTGAAATCTACATAACAAGTTAACAAACAGCTCTCAGCTGAGTTAATACCACCCGCATTCGCGATCGTTGAGTTTCGTCTCTATGTACCAATTCTACTGTAAACATTTAATGTTGACAATATTCTTTGAAAGCATTAAAACTATCACGACCCCATTAATCTTATTTTAACTGGGCTGTAAATTTACAGTTCTGTTCAAATTTAAGGTTCACAGTATTTATTTGGAAAAAAAGAAATAAATCCTTTTCCTGATTATAAAATATTTATATAATCATTTCGTGTCACGGAGTTTATCATACCAGCTATCTACCAATAGAGAAGGTTTTTTGCCCATAATTGCCGCGCTGGGCAACCGTGTTGGTAATCGTAGAGCGCTGCTTTTGCGAAGGCAATGCTGCTGGCCATCTCCGCCCTGTGCATTTAAGCTGCACTGTGTCGGATGGATGTACCGTCTTTTTTCAGTTCTGGTACCTTAGTGGTGCAGTGGAAGGTACTACTTTTCCGGTACCTCATGGCAAAGATAGTTAATATATATATATATATATATAAGATAGTTCATATCGCAATATTTTTTTCTTGACACACACATATATATATGTGTAGTTAAGACAGGTTTGGACAGGGATAATGTCTGTCAGGTTGGATATGTTCCTATGTATGCTTAGATCTTTCAAATAAGGAACGGACTTAGATGCAGTGTTTTAAACAGATAGAATGATTTAAGAGGAAGGTTTACGTGTATAATACATGGACAGTATAGTAGAAAAACACTGATAATTGTAGAGTTTTCTGAAGTGATGTACTGATTTTTTTACGCTCATAGCAAACGCAGGCTGCACTCAACGAGATAGATGTAAATAATGTACCACAGTATTGTACACATTTCAAAAGTCCGCGATGGCATATGTCTATCTCTTATAGATAAGATAACCCACCGTAACAATATTTTTATCCTCATTGGGTGTGTTAGTTTTTAATAAGTGAAAGTCGAAAAAGAATTATACATATGTCACGGAATAGAGTGAGAGCTAGAGACAATAATAATGGAGTATAAAAAATAGTAGAGACACACACTTCCACAGAGTATATAATGAGGTTACAGAGAGTATAAAAGAAGGATAGGAATTTATATTAACATTTCAATAGGGTGCAATAGAGCGGTTCGCTAGTTATATACAATGTAGCGGATAATTCGATAACAAATAATTGAATATTACATTTTTGCGATAGCAAACAAATCAGGCCGCTGCTCTATGAAACAGGGAAACAAATTTTACCATAGATATTAACCAAATTTGATTTCAGTTGATATACAAACATCGTGACAGATCTAATTAACCCATACTCACTGAACATTGTCAAAATTCAATCCATCAAAGGAATAACATAGTGAAGTTTCCCGAAATATTAGAACATTAACACAATTTATAAAGGTCAATAAATAAACTTTTATTTTTGGGCTTAGTTGAGATAAACACATTACATTGTAAACCTCTTACATTCCCTCTTACATTGTGTCACCTCTTACATTGTAAACCTTTTAATGTCAACAGATGAATAGTTCATTTTTTATTTATGTTGAAGCAGGTATGTGATTTGAAGATGATAGGTACTTAAGAAGCGGAATGAGGAGGCTTGTTATCGATAAGCGTCTTCCTACATACTATAGATATAAACAAACGTCTTTTTTTTTCTCTTGACCCAACTTTTTTTGGTCTAAGGTGTGGAGATCACCAACTTTACTGTTATATATGAAGGAGGCGCTATCTTTCAGGCGCTTTACGACTCGGACTTCAAGGACCAATACCAGTAGCACCGGCTGCAGCAGGTCTGACCGGTAGACCAGGGCCCATTACTATTAACGAGTAGTACCCCGTCGACCTCTGTCCACTATCTCTTGCCCAAAGAGGTACCGAAGTTGTATATGAATCCTTACAATAGATAAATCTTCTTTCTTCTCTTTCCGAGTGTTTCTATAGATACGATTGGATCATCACTTGAGGTAGACCTAATGCAAAGGTCATTTGCATTGGTACCTCGCTCTCACCTATTTCTACCGCCAAATGCAAAGTAACGCAAACACTACTAGTTCGCATTGCTGTATTTCAGTTCGAAAGGAGAGAGAGGTAATGATATGACAGGATAATGTGACATAGTATCTTCAAGTCACAAGGTTGACAGTGATATACTTGTGACGATACGAACATCTATAGGCAGAGGTGACGATGACTGCGTAGTAGACCGTTTGCTTTTTTGTCGACTTAGCCTAATAAATAAATATGCCATTAGGTGGATTTGATCTCCGGAGACGACCGCCGTTGGAAGCTGGCTCACCCTGAGATCCCCCAGAGGACCGGCAAGATCAACAATGTTAACAAGTTCGATGCCTCCTTCTTTGGGGTGCACTACAAGCAGGCGCACACCATGGACCCTATGTGCAGAATCTTGCTGGAGAAGGCTTATGAAGCGGTTATCGATGCCGGTAAGAAATCTTGGTCTACTAACACAGCAAGAATGGCTGCTACCGGTGGCAATGAAAAATGTAACGTCTAATAGCTGGTTAGATTTCATATTAGAATGTTATCCGATTACGTTGTACAAGGGACATTTATTGAGAGACATTTCATGATCGCAGTTCGTTCTTTCAAGCAATAATCCACTTTCACGTTACACCGAATATGCCTCTACATCCAGGATCATTGTTTAAATCTTGCCTATATGTCCAAGATCTTAAAAAGTACCTATATAATCTTTATCATCATAGCACATGCCCCCCCCCCCTCACCCGAGAAAAGGTCCATAATTGCCGCGCTTGACTTAATGTTCCCATCCTGTTGCATATATGCGCTGTTTTAGGTGGATATACCACCATCTGTCGGTTCCGGTAACTGATTTTTTATTTTACAATAAAAAGACAGACACAAAGTAAGGTACTAGAACATTATTTGGTTATGATTATGAGTAAAAAGTAAATCTTGTGAATTGAGAAAATATTGTTAATATTGTTTCCACTGTATTGTTCTCTTGAATTGATTGGAATTTATTTTTGAATCTTCTGATGCCCAACAATGAAATATTTTGAGAATAGAAGTACATAGCACACCCCTAAATGAAGATTGCAACAAGTCAAAACTGAAATTTCATCTAGACCTTTCGAAATTGAGGTTAATAAATGTACTAATTCAGAAAGAAAATTTTTCTGAACAATATTCTGTTGAATTCTACTTTAAGGCATTTGACATATCGTTCAAATTAGATTTAAGTTGTAGAAAATGTATTTATTTCAGTTGATGCAGTCGTTATCTAGGTATGCATTATTTTATATAGATTAAACGTATTCAAGAATATACCTAATAAGAAATAAGAATAAGATAAAAATTTGTGATCAGATTATAGTATTGTTGTTGTAAACGGCTTTCTTGGTTAAAAAACCTATATCTAACCTCATCATCATCATTATATCAGCTATTAAAAGTCCAGTTTTGGACATCGGCCTCCCCAACAATTTGGGGGAAAACAAGGAGGAATTTGCTCATAATTACCGCGCTAGACAAATGTGGTGGCAATCACGCTATGGAAACGCTGCTGCCAATTCTCGACCTGTCGTATTTGAGTTGATTTAAACTACACTGCTTCGGATGGATTTACCATCCGATTCCGGAACCTCAAACGCCTCCTACTTTGCCGTTACCACAGAGCTTAACCATACTTATAAAAGAACTAAAATAAAATCAATTATCCCATTACGTCATTTCAAAGCAATTCTAAATAGCCAGAAAGTACAACCCTCAACATAACCACGTCCAGGTCTAATCATCTTGCTTCAAAGCTATCAGGATAACCTCTAAAATACGGTCCACGAGGCATGCACACCCAAAGAGGGTAAGTCTTACGTAAGCAGAAAATAATTTCATCCCGAACCATTCCAGGGTTCCTTCACCCTTAAAAGATAAAACGAAGTCACTACTCCTTTCTTAAAGAATAAGATATATGAAACTAGCAACCGCCCGTGACTTTGATTTGCATACATAAATTTATTTTATAAGCTTTGTTATTTTAATGTATGAGGATAAGTATGATGTTTTCATCATCATATCAGACATTGCAAGTCCACGGTTGGACATAGGCATATCCAAGAAAGGGGGAATTTGCCCATAATTGCCGCCCCAGGGCAGGCAGGGTGACGGTTCGCAAAGGGGATGCTGCTGCCCATTCCCGTCCTGTGCATCTAAGCTACACTGTTACAGATATACATTTCGTTTTTTTATTGATTTATTTTATTTAGGCACATAAAAGAGAATCACACCACAAACAAAGACTCTAAGAATCTATGGGTTCTAGTCAAGCTGCAACTCCACAAGGTTCTTGTACCTTAGTCGCCTCTAACAGAAACCGCAATTATGAAGCTTTACTAAAGTTTATTTAGTAGTTTAGTTTATTTAATAGTATAGTAGTAGTTTTCGTTTTCCGAGTCAGATATATCTACATATTTATTCAAGTTGTAGCGTTTATAATGGATACTAACAGTTCCTAGCTGTATCAATATCATATCTTCCAATTATGTTAATTCTTACAAGCCTCCGCTTACATGGAATTTAATATAGCTAAGCTATCATTGTAGGTTTACTTAACCTAATGCAATATTATGGCAGACAACGAAAAACATACTTACTCTTGACATTAAACATTAAAATATATAATAACAATAATTACCAAATAACAATGATTATATAAAATAAATATAATAGCTAGTTATATTTAAAAGGACCCTCGAAAATTCCTCAGATTATACGTAAAATTTTTCTATTAGTAAAATATTTTTTTTAATTAATGTTATATTTTTTTATTTTATTTATTACAAATATACATATATGCAAATTTGCTTATATCCTCCATTTTACTCGGTAAATAATATATTTCTAATAGTGGAATAGCGTCTAAAATCAGTCGAGTAGTTTTTGGGATAAATCGTAATAAACAAACATAACGGCAAATTCATTCTTTGTATAATATTATTTTAGATAGAACTATAAATACCCCGCGGCTTAACGCGGAATGTTCATGATGGAAATGGAAACAAAATCCCACACCATCTCATACATTGAACTGATTCCGTGATAAGTCGCCTGAAGCACTTGTGTTATGGACATCAGACAATAAAGGAACATGTATGCTACTTAAATACAGATATTTAATACCTAGATACAGAACAAACATAAATATTATATAAGCATCTGTCCTGGGGATCGAACCCACTACCTTTGGCGTATTAGACAAAATCACTATCTGCATTATCGGGTTCGTCTAAAATATCTTGATTAGCTGAAAAAATTGCTTTTATCAGTAGAATACTAAGAAGTAGCTAACTAGATATTTAGCTCCATAGAGATTTTCTTAATACTCGTTCGACTAGAACGATAAGGTAATCTCATACATTTCCAATAAATTTTTTTCATTGGAAATGTATGAGATTAGCTTGAGACTAACTTGAAGTATTGTTCTTTATTCAACATTTTTTTTTTAATTCCGTAAAAAGAGTTGCTAACGTCTTTCTCCAAGGACCAATATTTAATCTCTGACCATAAACTCATCAAAATTTGGTAAGGGTTCTTTAAAGAGTAAATGCACTAATGCTGCAACAAGCATGGCACTCATGGTTTAGGTATCCCTAAGCGAAAATTACACCTTACAATTACTATCAGCTAATATTTTTATTTACCGGTATATCAGCTATCATATATATTAAATAAAAAATTCTTCTCATAGCTCATATGTTAATTTGAGACTATTCCTTTCTTAATTTTTAGGATGAACTCGAAGGCGCAAATGGTGGTCATCCGATCTTGAGCACCAAGCGTCATGGGTTTGAATCCCACCTAGAAAAAATATTTATATCATGATTATTTTTATTTGTTCTGTGTCTAGGTGTTAAATATATGTGTTTAAGTATTCTTTATAATACCTCTGTTGTCTGATGTCCGTTACACAAGTGTATTCATCGACTTATCACGGAGTCAGGTCAATGTTGCTGGATGAAATACTGGCTTTAGGGCTGAAGAAAGGGAAATCCTAGTCCATAATTGCCGCGCTGGGCAGGTGTGGTTCACGATGGGAATCTCCCACTTTTGTTTATCCTATTGCATTTGAGTTGCTGTTTCGGAATCATTCAGATCTCGCTCTTAGATTTGCTCATTAATGAGCGGATTGGCTTCTTTTTTGGGTTACCCTGAAGTTGACGTCTGAGTCTTTCAGTGGTATCTGTTTTGATGGACTTACCGACATCTGTCCATCCTGAGAGTTATTTTAGTCATTTCTCATCACACCTAGTACAGAAGGTACCCAGCGAACGCGTTATAAAATTATACAGAAGTAATATGCACCAAGAAACCTTTGATGCGTAATACCAGTTCGAACTTACCAGTTTTTGCTATACATTTGCCGAAAAACACACAATTTACTACGCAAATTGTCCAGAAAGTTGCCAATCTATACCGTCCTGATACAAAACTACAAAGAACTAATACTATTTATTGGATACCGGTAGGAGTCAGCGGAAAATCGAACCTTTCGACCCTGGCCCGCTGTTTAATAAGTACCATCTATATTACTTAGGTTCTACGTTCCTTCTGTTACACCGTTCAAAGAAAATCATTTCTCTTATTTATTTAGTCAGTCACGGCGACAAACTTTTATAGACTTTTGAAAATTACTAAGCCAATATTTTTTATTAGACAAGGTAGGCAAACAAGCGTACAGCCTGCGTGATAATAAGCGTTCCACCAGATAAATAGCCTCTTGTAATATCGCAATGATATCACAAAGCCGTGAGGTACCGGCAGAGTAGAATAGCACTGCACCAGGTGTTGTAAGAGGCGACTAAGGCACTAAAACCGACAAATGGCGGTATATCTATTTTATTTTATTTTTTATTTATTTAACTTTATTGCACAAAATGTTACAAAATGTAAGATGGCATTATCTCCCAGTCAACCATTGCACAAAACAGAAAAAATATATATATAGTGGTGCAGGCAATATACATACAAAATAATTTAACGTGGCTTACATATTTGTATAAATAAACGCAATAAATGCATATGATATAAATATATGCATATATATGCATATAAAATAACGTACATCAGAAATAGGGTTATAAAGTTAGAGAAGCAGCATCAGTAAATAAAGTACGGAGACAGCGTTTCAGGATAAATTTGTTTGGGAATTGCTTAATATTCAACGGAAGCTCATTCCAGAGTAGTATAGCTGTCACTGTGAAAGAGTTTGTCAAAAACTAGAGTGATCAGAAGGAGTTAAGAGCGAAAGAGTATTAGAAGAACAGGGAGATTACGTTCGTGAGAGGAAGATAGGAATTGGAATTTGCCCTTTAAGTAAATTGGTGCGTACGGATCAAAAAGTATTGAAATAATAAATATCTATCTGGAACAGTTCAAATGCATAGGGTGGGGATGGGCTGCAGCATCTCCATCGCGATAGCTGCGCTCTGCGATTGCCGACACGCTTGCCTAGAGCGGCAAATATGGGCAAAAAACCTCCATTCTTGAAGAGGCCTATGACAAGTAGACTTTCAATGGCTGGTATGATGATGATAATTGCTAACGCATTGCCAACTTTTTGACTTATAAGGTTTACATTACTCTGTTATTTCTCTGCAATAAATATTCACCAAGCAAAACCTGTTTATTGATAGTTATTGCTTCATCACCATACAAGCTATCAAAAGCCCACTGTTAGACAGAGGCCTCCTCAAGAAAGGGGGTTTTATGCCTATAGTTTCCACGCCAGGCAAGCGTGTTGGTAATTGCAGAGCGCAGCTTTGGCGACGGGGAAGCTGCTGCCCATTCCCGTCCTGTACATTTGAGCTGATTTTTTTGCATCGATATACCGCCATCTATTGGTTCTGGTACCTTAGTCGCCTCTTACGACACCTGGTACAGGGGGAGGTATTATTCTACTCTGCCGGTACCTTACGGCACGGTATTTGCTTAGCACTTAATTATTACGTACTGCCTTGAACATACTCATATTTCTACTTCAGCGACACGTTACGCTATGTGTACCCAGATTATTATGTAACAAATTAATATATAGGTACTAATACTCTTATTTACAAAAATAAAATAAATTACCAACTCTTTTACAATAATAAGGTCTTCACTAACTAAGTGCTTCCATATATAGAATCATTCCATTAATGGCGAATCCATTAAGTCCCTCGGATTATGTTGCATTACAGTTTTAACATTAAAATGGCCGGTCGTGGTACAGAATACCGGAATTATACAGTAAATCCGGATAAAAACTTAACGTGCAGAATCCTGAAATATTTTACACATCTGAAAATTCATTTTCCTTTTGAGTTGCCTGCTATATTATTGTATGTGTATTTCTATGCTATTATTGGATTACAATCACTGTATTATCAATCTCGTTGACAAAATTGAAAGTCTACCTGACTTTCAATTTTAACACATTTAATTTTAAGCCGGATGTCGAAAATATTAAGGATTTAATTTCTTTTATATTATAAAGTCAGCAAATAAGTATACGGTCCGCTTGATGATAAACGTGACCGCAGCCTTTAGACACTCGTGTCATCACAAAGATATCACTAGCGTGTCACCAACTTTGCGAGTTGAAGATATTTATGTTACATAACCTAGTAATTTCATTGCCTTCAAACCGGAACACAGCAATGCGAACACTGCTATTTGGCAATAGAAATTGGTTAAGTGTGGTACCAATGAAGATGACCTTCGTATGAGATCTATCTCTAATAAAAAAAATGTCTTAAATATGCTATACGCCATTGAAAGTGACTTTCAAATTTTCAGGTCTAAGTCGCTGTAATTTAGTCTAACTGTGATGCGAGTATTAAATGAAATAAATAGTATTTAAAATTTTGTTAAGAAAATAAAATCAAGAATGCAAATTCACGCCGTGTAGTACCGGCAAATTAGAATAGCACCTCCCCCTGTACCAGGTGTCGTAAGAAGAGTCTGATCCATCCGATATATTGTAGCTTAAATATAACAAAGAAAAGAAAATGGGCGCAGCATTCCCGTCGCGAAGCAATGCTCTAAGATTGCCACCACGCTTGCCCAGCGAGGCAGTTATGGGTACATTCCCCCTTTTTTTGGGGAGGCCTATGTCCTATTACATTTTACGGCTGCTATGATGATGATGAAATTTATCTAAATTCACACAAAAATATAATTCTAATTTCAGATTAGCTATTAACTATACTCAATTTGTAAGAGAAATTTACGAAATGCTAGGTAATTTTTTATGACGGGCTCACAGATATTCTCGGGCACGATTCGGTGTAAATCTAGAGTCAATTTCGTTGTACCACCGTCGAAGACTCCGACTTCTTTGTTAGTAATGAGCCCAATTTATCTGATCCGGAACATAATTAATACTTTTACGGTCATTGGCGTTCTAGGGTTATCTCTTAGACACTTGCCATAAAAAATATTATGTATATGACAACTTAAGACATTTGGTAACAAGTTCAATAATAATTTAACTATGCAGTTAACTTGGAAAAGCATATTTATTCGAATAATGCATTGGTACACATTAATTTTGCCCATAATTGCCACACTGGGCTGGCGTGGTGGTAGTCGCGGAGCGCAAATTTGCGACAAGAATGCTGCATCCCCAACCTGTAGTATTTAAACTACGCTGTTGCGTATGGATATACCGTTATCTGTCGTACCTCAGTTTACACCTGCCCACACCTGGTTTAAGGGATGTTTCTATTCTACTCTGCTTTTACCCCATGGCTCAATAAATGTACTATTAGGGTTTATTTTTTTACGTCGAGGTAAGATATGGCAGTCTCGTTTAACAATGCCAATTCAATAATGCCCCGTAAGAACATTGGTGAGGAACTCCCACCAAAGAAATCGTTTTCATCTCAGCCTGTGGATACAAAGTTCTTTGTTAGTAATGAGCCCAATTTATCTGATCCGGAACCGGAGGCTCTTCCGGAATTAAAGCCGGTCAACGGCGTTTGAGGGTTGCTCCCTCGGGCGCCTCTCGTTTAACCCTTAAAGTGTACGTGGAGAATTTATTAAGCATATATTTTGACAAGACTTTTTTACCTTTTACGAAAACATTTTTATACTTAGACTGATATATTTTCGAGTATTACAAGGTGTTTTTATAACTAAATTAATGTTAAACATATTTTTTAATAATATTCACTGTTACTGGACAGTTTTATAACTAATGTGTTTTCTTAAATCATCTGACATGTCAACATGATTAACTAGCAATGCCCCGCGGTTTCATTGGCGTTAAATTGTAAAGCTTTGCATAAGGGGTTAGTTCCGATAAAATATTTGATAAATTTTAAAAACACTAAAGTTTCATAGTAACTTTGCCCCCCCCCCCCCCCGTTTTAGGACCCCCCCAATTTTTAATTTCCTTTTATTAGATTTTTATTTAAAGTAGTATAATTATTTATATTTCCTTCGAGAGACAATGTGTTACATAAAATCAATCAAAGAGCAAATAAATAATAATTAATTTCTATTTGGCAGGCTCATGCCAAATAGAAATTAATTCCAATCAAATAGAAATATTCCACATTTACAAAACTAAAACGTGTTTTTTTCATGTTTATAATATGCTCATAATATTAATAAGCCAATGTTTTCACTATATACTTCATTACAATATATAGTGTAAATTTACAAACGGTTATAAAAACTAATTCTTTAGTTTTTATAAGCGTTTGTAAATTTAAGATAATATTTTCTAGACAAAATTCTCTCTCAGATGTCAGGCGAGACTCGAAACTGCATCTTTCCTATGCCAGGGGACTGCAGTTATATTATGCTTCTGAGACCTTAAACAAGTTTGTAAATATATATAAATAAGAGTCTTGTCATTCTGAAAAAAAAGGTCTACGGGACTATATATAATAATAAAAAAAAATTAAAGTTAAAAAGTCCAGTTCAAATCAATTGCAAATAGACAGGATTTGTATTATTATCTATTTATTATGAATATAGCAGTAATAATACAGTAGCACGCCGTGTGGTACCGGCAGAGTAGAATAGTACCTCCCACTGTAGCAGATGTCGTAAGAGGCGACTGAGGTACCGGAACCGACAGATGGCGGTATATCCAAAGTATTCCCGTTGCGAAGCTAGGCTCTACGATTGCTCATTGCTCTTGCCCAGCGTGGCAAATATCCCATTTACAGGGGAGACCTATGTCTAACAGTGAACGGATTAAGGCAGGTATGATGATAGCAGTATTCAATATATTTTATATCTAGGGTTAACTGTTTGTTATAAGTACAATGAGGAACACACCAACTCTTCGGTTGTAGACCCTTTAATTTCAGTCAATCCGATCAATAGCTTCGCCCCTTTGCGGTTTTCTCATTCAATCAGAGTTACATAAAATTGGGAATGACAGGTTTTCGGCGGCAGGTTTAGGAAGGCACTGTGTTCAAGAGTATATCGAATTAGATTCGGATTGATTAGAAAATATATATTTATATTTTATGATACTCATATTAACTAATGTTTTATGTTTGTTACGCTTTCACGACTCAACAGCTGAGCCAAGTAATTTTTTTTATGTACATATTATAAATACTAAATAAGAATTATTGGAATTCTAATATTGTTGATGTTCCCGCAAAATGCCAAATAGAGTGTCTACGTGGACGGAGTCGCGGACGAATAAATCATATCAGCCATTGAAGTCTACTGCTTGATATAGGCCTCCTCAACAATTAAGGATTTTAAACCACAATGCCCTGTGCATTTGAGTTCTAATGTCTCGAATGGATATACCGCCATCTGTTGGTTTGAGTACCTTCTTACTTGCTACTTCTACAGCGTAGGTACTGTTCTACTCTGTCGGCGCCCCACCGGCTATCTATAAAACGCCATAAAAATAACATATAAAATATAATTATTTGAAAGTTATTCCTAAAGATATCTCTTTCTAATCCAATATCCAGAAAAGAGCTAGAGGCGAATACCTGCTCTTCCCGCAAACTCCCACGATCCAAAGCTTTCTTTATCAGGGAGTCCATTAAAACTTTCCCCTGAGTAATTACAACTCAATATTGTCTCTTCGGCCATTCGCTAGCCGAAATTTAAATTTGTTCATTTAATATTCAAGATAAGGATGCGATCAGACCACGTATCGATAAATATAATGATATATCTACACAAATTAACTAAATGGAAGACTTTGAAGAATTTTATTTTTTATCTTCCCATCCGACCTTAGTGCCTTAAGTCGAAATGTGTTAATGTCGATTAATATGTGTTACCAGCAATGACCTATGGCAGCGAAACGTGGTCTATTGCCATTGTCCTTCTAAGCCAACTCAAAACAGCTAGACGAGCTATAGATAGGCCATGCTTAGAGTCTCTTTGTGCTATCGAATCAGGAATGAGGAGATTCAAAATAGAACAAAAGTTACCGACATAGCCCAGCGGATGCACTCGTAAGGTCCTAGAATGAAGACCATGTACTGGCAGGTGCAGCGTAAGGCGTCCACCCGTACTATGGACAAATGATCTGGCTAAAACTGCAGGATCGTGATGGACACAGGCCGCATGAAACCAGTCCTATTCGAGATTACTTGGGGAGGCCTATGTCTAGCAGTGGACGTCTTATGGCTTGTATGATGATAATGATTTTCTAACAATTCCGCGTTCACTGCTTAATAAATATCCATGTCTGTTGACAAAATGTGTACTTAAGTATTGCATTTGTGACTCTTCTGTAGTCTTATGTCAGTCACAAGTGATTTCAGCGACTTATCACCGAGTTAGGTCAATGTATGAGATGCTTAAATTTATAATTATAATTCGTGTTAAAACACTAAACACTATTCTTAGAATATATAATATTCTGTGAAACACGACTTGACCTTAAATGGTAGTCTATGTTTGTAAACAAAATTGATAGTCATATTGCAGAGCGGTATTGAAAATTAAAAGAGGTTCGTATTGATGGAAGTGTATTGGAAGCTTCTGGAATGATGCCAAAAGAGGCTGCTGATCCGATGCATGTAGGGTGAATTTGCGAAATTCACACCTGTAAGCTAGTACCAATGGATACACAGTGAAATTATGCAATAAAATTTTCCAATAAACGCAAGTCTTTGGTAAAACGTTAAATCTACTCTTTGATACAAGTATTGACAAACAAACACAGTCCTCTTGATAATAAATATAACACACCCAATGGATGCTTGTATTACCGCAAGTGTATTACAAGCACGTTGACTACCTTGTGACTTAAAGATATTATGTTAAACTATCCAGTAATTTTCTTGCCTCTCACCCGTCAAACCAGAACACAGTAATGTAAACGCTGCTGTTTGATAGAAATAAGTAAGAATGAGTTAACAATGCAGACAATCTTTGTATTAGGTCTTACTTTGTACTTTTGTTAATTTTGTAGAAGAAAAAACAGTTATGTATGTCCTTTTTGATCCAAACTTTGGCTACTATCATCATACCACCAATTAGAAGTTCACTGCTAAACATAGGCCCATAGTGTGTTGGCAATCACAGAGATCAGCTTTCACGGCAGGGATATAGTCCATCATGTCCATCCCCGCCCTGTGCATTTGAGCTTCAAAGTTTTCGGAAGGATACCTAGTACAGGGGGAGGTACTATTTTACTCTGCGGGTACCACACCGCCTTGAATACCAAAAAAAATGTTCGTTGTCGATGTTTACCGTTACATCTCTATCACAACCGGTACTAGATGGTACTGTGGTAACTGATACCGTTATTCGAACAAGTAGAAATACCGTTTCCCCCTCTGAGTTCTATGAAGAAAAATATTTATGTTATTCCAGTAACATCGGATGAACTTGTATACAGTATTGGTTTTCTTTTACTCTATAAATAATAAATAAATGCAGACAATTTCGTTTGGGCTGAATTATTGAGAGATAAAAGTCAAAGTTTACTTTCATTTTGTTGGTAGTATTTTTTGTTGCTTATTGAATTAGTTCGGGGCGTTGTTTTGTTTTTTTTTACGTGAATATTGTTACAAACTATTTTATTTGATCATGTGATATTTATCCACCGTTTATAGGTTATAGGTGTATAGGTTTATATGCGCGATTTTGTACTTGCACAAATAAACTTAATTAAAGTTTTGCTTAATAAAAAATATTACGTGACTATTGTATTCCTGTGCAATAAGTGCCATGAAATACCGAAAAAGTAGAATAGTATTAGTAGTACCTCGTTATGTACCAGGTGTGGCAAGAGGCGATTGAGGTACCGGAACTGACAGGTGGCGGTATATCCACCTGTAACGGAGTAGCTCAAATGAACCAAGCTCGGGAATGGGCAGTAGCATTTCCATTGCGAAGCTACGCCCTGCGAATGTGACCACACTTGCCCAGCGCGGCAATAACGGGCAAATTTACCCTTTCATGGAAAAGCCCTATGTTCAGCAGTGGGTATTTTAAAGCTGCCATGACGAGATAAAAACCATGAGATCGCGCTAGACGCAGACCGTATATAACCTGCCCTATTAGAAATCACTCGGGGAGGCTTATGCCTAACATTGAACGTCCTGCGTTATGATAAAGTTGATGAATGGATTTTTTGTCCCAGTTTTATGTTGATTTTATATACTTTGTATACGAAACCTTTGTAGTGTAAATATCCCTCTGTAATTACGAACACAATAATGCCAACATAATAACAAATAATAATCTTGCGATGCATCTATCATTTCAATCTGAGGATAATGGTGGCCCTTATCTAAACGAAAAAATAAAAAAAATCTTATCACAATATACTGGTAATCTGTGATCGCATAAAAAGTATGCCTAACCTCATTTGATTCCATCGCCAAGACGCAAAGGCGTACTCCCCAAAAATCCTCGATGGCAGAATGTTAATAGATTTTATCGTTGAATTATTCAAAAGGAAAGGAACGCGATACCATACCACATGTCAATGAGATATTGAAAACGTAATCTTGCGTCTCGATGAACTTCCGAATGAAACGCGAATCCATTTACATGTGGGACAATACAAATCGGATTGTGCCACGATTATATTATACCATCCCCGTGATTGGGAACGCAATTTGTATTGCGGCCTCACAATCCAAATGCAATCACAATTGAATGATTGAATTGAAAAGTCACTTGTACAATAAATATGCAAAAGCAAAACTGAACATACTAGTATCTATATATTTCGAAAATCAAACTCTGAACGAATCATAAAGATATTTAAAAAGAATTAATACAGACACGGCTGAAGACTTTATTTGTAATTGTAAATATTTATGTAGTCAATATACAAAAACAATGGGCAATAACCAGAAAGGATTCAAAAATATGTTTTTATACATACATACATCACGTTTGCGTCCCATCGGAGTAGACGGAGGACTATGGATCTCCACTTGCTACGATGTTGGCATATCTCTCTCGCTTCCCTTACTCGCATTAGTCCTTTCATACACGCTGGTTGGTTATTGATGCTTCTGAACGGGCCCTTCTTTAATACCGTTTCTACCCAGTCAAGACATGTTCGCCTAAATCGTCCTATAATGACTCTTCCATCCACTTTCGTTCTATATATTTGTACAGTCATTATACTTTCACCCATCCTTTGTACATGTACAAATTATCTCAACATTTCTTTATCTTTTTTTGTCAGAACATCAGCTTTTACAGCACTTTGATCTCTTACTACAATATTCTTTAATCTATCTCTAAAATTCACACCATACATACTTCGAATTGCTCTCATTTCAACAGCATTTATTCTACTCGCGTGCTTCTTCTGTCATACCCAGCATTCACTACCATATGTCAAAGTTGGAACCAACACACCTCCATGAACAGCCGGTCGTAACCTTTTTGACATACTTTGACTGCCCATAAAATCTTCTCACGGTTATAGATATTTCGTTCATCTGTCAGAAACAATTGTCGCTACATTCAAATTTAGAACACCATCAATAAGTCGTTTAAATAGTCATATCTTTCCAGGACTAAACCCGAAGGAGCTACGAGACACAAAGACCGGCGTGTTTGTAGGAGCTTGCTTCTCGGAGTCAGAGAAGACTTGGTTCTATGAAAAGATGCAGGTCAACGGGTTTGGTATTACCGGGTTAGTAAATTATTATACTTAATACTATTTACGTGGTAGATCTCATACAAAGGTCATCTGCGTTGGAACCTTACTCTCACCTATCTCTACCAGCAAACAGCTGTGTTCGCATTGCTTGGTTCAAGTTTGAAGGGTCAACGAGGCAGTGACCTCTTTTAATCACAAGGCAATACGCTAGTGATATCATAGTGACAACACAAGCGTCTACAGATTGCGGTGACGCTTACTATCACGCGGACCGTTTGTTTGTTCACTTAGCTATCATTTTTTGTATCTATGGACATAAAACGAAGTAATACCCTTTCGAAGAGGAAGTGATTATAATCCAAAAGTTTAGTAGGTATAGTACAATCGGTAACATGTATCCAAATTCTTATAATAAATAAATTCATACGACAACTCATACATTGACCTGACTCTGAGATGTGTTACGAATATCAGACAACCAAGAAGTTACATATATCTAAGTATTATATTAGGTATACATAAATAACACCCAGCTACAGAACAGATACAATTAATATTTATCATATAAATATTTACTCTGGGTGTATAGTGAATTTAAGTAGAAGATTTTTAATTCCTCTGTTGTCTAGCGTCCGGAACTCAAGTGATTTAAGCGACTTACCACGTAATCAGTTCAATGTATGATGTAACGAAAAAAAATCTCTTAACCCTAAAAAAAGAATACAGAACTGATTTCAAGAATTCTTTCATGTTTGTGTGTTTTAAACAGCCTCTGCAAACTAAAACCAATTGTACATCTCACAAAGAGTCTCAATAAAGATGGGAAGAGTTTCAAATTCTCACAAATAAAGCTAAGGCTAGACAAGACATAAAAACAAAGTAACAAGATTGCGAAATGGTATAACGAAACACGAGCGTTTGCTTGCACAAAACTAAAAAAAAACGAACAATATTATCTTTACGAAAGTGAGAACAAGAAAAATGCCATCCTCGACGGTTGGTATGGGTATCCACCGTCACCCGAGTTGAAAGCTTAAGAACCTTTTAAAAACAACTTAGTAAACATGGCGGTAGTATAACCCAAATGATTGAACAGTATCTCTACTATGGATCCAATTTCTCTTTTTACTAGAATAGGGGTCCACAAACAAGCATACAGCTCGCGTGATAGTAAGGATTGCAGCAGCATGTAGACGCTCGTTGTGTCACAAGAATATCAATGCCAATCTTGTAACTTGAAGATATAACGTCACATTAGCTGGTAATTTTACCCTTCAAGCTTAGAACAGCAATGCAACTGAACACTGTTATTTGGCGGTAGAAATTGGTGAGAGTGAGGTCTACCTCATATATTTTTGCGAAAGTAAGAGAAAATCTGGCTTTTACGAGTCCAACGTTGTTGCTATACCTTATTATAAGGTTGTAGATTGACATTCCTGCGGTTTCCCCCAGGAATACAGAATAGGGTTCTTCTAACAGGGAGTTAAAGAGGTTTTTACATACAGGTTAATTACCTACCATCGAGAAGGCTGCTTGCTCGCTTGTCACCTTTGTAGTATAAAAAAAGAAAAAGTATTTGTAAAAATTATGTAATTACGATCGAAAATTTTATAATTATTAAGCAATCGTTAAAGCAAACACGTTACAGGATTCTCAAGAGTTAGTATGGAATTATTATATTATCATAATCCAGCCGTAGAAGGTCCACTGCTGGACCTCCTCAATAAGAGACGAATTTTGCCCATAATTGCCGCGGTAGACAGGCTCGGTAACAACCGCAGATTAAGCCTGGCGGCGGAAATACTGCTACCAATTTCCGTCTGCACCAGGTGTCGTAAGAGGTGACTAAGGTACCAGCACCGACAGATGGCGGTACATCTATCCGAAACAGCGCAGGGTAGATACAACCAGATGGAGATGAGAAGTTTATGTCCAATAGTGGACTTTCAATGGCTGTAATGCTAATAATGATGAATTCTTCAATAGCTGAAACATATTTGTCAATAATAATTATCCGGACTTGTGTTACTGCTTAAGCTGGTTACTACGATGGTACAAACTTACAAAGGCAACTCGGAGTGCTAGTAAAACTAAATAAACAAACGCCGATGTTTTATCTTTAACTTTGCACTCTATGGCTGTCCGTTTCACATTGAGTTATGAAAGTGTTTAAACTATCGTGATAATAGTGTGGCTCGAGTTGTGGAAAGAAGCGTTTTACAAAGCTTACATTGCACGCTCAACTGATAGACTGCTGAATTCTTATAGCGGATGCTTATACAGTCCGCGTAATGGTAAGCGTCACAGAGCGAGTAGATTATATATCACTAGCAAGTCAACCTTGTGATATGAGGATATTGTGTCATGTCGTCGATGATACTTCAATACCGCGTATGTAGCTTAAGTTAATAAGGTCCATTTTCCATGTTTTCCAATTAAATTTTCAACTTTATTTGTAACTTCTACTTACGCGGTGTTGCACTATCATCGACGATATAGCACAGAAATCTTACTGCTTATCTCCTTGGAAACCTAATAAAATTATGACGAGGCGGGCCCCGTGATGCATATGGTAATGATCCTATCTTGGTCAATTACTCATATGATTAATATTTGTTTGTAATATAATAAGGGTTTTTTTAGATTGCTTTATTGTCTGATATCCGTGACACAAGTGCTTTAAGAGATTTGCCTCGAAGTCAGATCTATGTTTAAGATGTTGTATGAATTGATATATTTATTCTATTTCGTAGGAGTTATCTATTTATTCATATATTATTATTTCACGTGAAATACAACACTGCACATTTAAATTAAACTTTAAAGTTATAATAAATGTTATTTAGAGTAAAAAAGAGATATAGATGGATAAAGTCAAGCAAATTTCACTACGGAGGGTGGGGGCTTCAATATATACATCTTCAATTAGACAAAAACGCAGCATCGCGCTGGACATATACGGACTGGACTTATTCAAGAACAGGAGAATTTTGCCCATATTGCCGCGCTAGGCAAACATACTGGCAATCGCAGAGCAAACGTACTGCAAATTTCACGACGGGGATACTGCTGCCTATCAGGCCCTGTGCATTTGAACTACACTTTCGCATGGATGTACCGCCATCTGTCGGTTCCAGTACCTTAGTCGCCTCTTACGACACCTGGTACAGGAGGAGGCTCTATTATACTCTGCCAGTACCTCGCCATGTTTGATGTTCTTCTAATCGTGAACACGTTTATAAAGCAGTTATGTCTACCCCGGGAGCTGACAGTAAACTAGCTATCCCTGTCTCTCCTACCAAATTAACAGCATTATCATCTTCTTCCTCAGGTGTTCCCGAGCTATGCTGGCTAACCGAATCTCCTACTGGTTGGGAGTCACTGGTCCGTCCTACACCGTGGACTCAGCCTGTTCCAGCTCTCTGTACGCCATCGAGCATGCCTTCAGAGCAATCAGAGATGGCCACTGCGATGCAGCTATTGTTGGAGGGTCCAACTTGTGTCTTCATCCCTACGTATCTTTGCAGTTCTCGAGGTTAGTTGGGAATTTAAATTCTGCATATATGCAAACTTTTTTCTACCTAGATGTTCAGGTCGTAAAGTACCAGTACCACGAGCCTATGTAACTTCTGTAACCAATAGCATAATCTAAGATAATATTTACTATTTTAATACAATCTATTTTAATTAATGAAAATGGTTCGCCTTTCTATTCTAATTATCAGGCTTTCTGAAGCCTAAAGGCTCTCAAGCTCATTCGGTAGAGTACATATTTTGTATGTGAAGGGTTCGATTCTCATACAAGACTATGATTTAGTCGATTAAATATTTGTTTGGGTGTTTTATGTTTGTAATTATTCTATTTGACGGGCCCAATGGCGCAGATGGTAGTGATCCTGTCTTGTGCACCAGGGGTCGTGGGTTCGATTCCCACCCAGAGCATATAATAATATGATGATATTTGTGTTTGTTCTGTGTCTGGATATTAAATATATGTATTTAAGTGGTATATTTGTGATTCCTCAGTTGTCATGGCATTCGTGTCAAGTGTTTTAAGCGACTAACCACGGAGTCAGGTCAATGTATGAGATGTTGTGGGAATTTATTATTATTATTGTCTCAAATTCGTACCACAAATGCCACAAATGCAAATCCAATTTAAAGTAATAACTCAAAACTAAAAAAATAGGCATAGGCACCCATTTTCCTATGAATACTGGTCAAAAAGAACTCATCAAAAATCAAAAGCCATTGGTTCTTGGTTGATATAACATTTATACTTTTCTTCTGCATCAGATTGGGAGTGCTTTCACCAGACGGTCGCTGCAAGAGTTTCGACAACAGCGCCAACGGATACGCTCGTTCAGAAGCTGTGGCTGTAGTCTTCTTGCAGAAAGCGAAAGACTCTAGGAGGTAAGGTCTACTTTTTTTACTAGCATAACCTGCTAATGGTAGCCATCACCAAATCCTTTAAACACTCAGATATGGCAAGGTTATCACGCGCCATTAACCCATATATCAGATTTTTCTTTCAAACTAGTGACGCCCTAAGGTTTTACCCGTGTATTTCCGTTCCTGTGAGAGTAATAAACAATAAAAGTAGCCTATGTAACTCCCTATAAAATCAGCTACTTATCTGCCCGCACAAGCCCTGTTAAACTCGTTCCTGTGCTAGTTTCGATGTATACCTCAAATATACAGCCAGACGAATATAATAAAAAGCTTACACATTAAAAGTATTGTACATATTTAAGTATGATTATTTTGATATAACAAACTGACACTTCAATTTTATTTATATGTAAAGATTTAGTACACTGCCTCTCTCACTGTTGCAACTGGATCACATAGTTAAGACAGGACAATCGGGTTAGCTAGTTTTATATAATATTCCTAGGTTATCAAAATATCGATTAACTTCATCATAGCAGTCATCAAGGTTATAAAAGATTTTATCAAATAATAGCAAATACTTAACGAATTTCTTGAGAATTCAGATTACTATTAACAAACAACCCACCCTGGCTTTGCACGGATACAATGCGAATGAAGGAAGAACGGGGAGAAATGGATAAACACTACATTGGATCTATATTCCGACAGCATTTGACAGAGTTTATTTACAAAATCACAATTGAAAACTCTAAAATCAGTGTTTCTCGACTATATTGTGCCTAATTTATGAATATATATACGTACCTTTTGAATCACTTCATCTTTTTAAAAACTGCATCGAAATCCGTTGCGTTGTTTTAAAGATGTAATCATACATAGTGGCTGAGAGACAGCGGGAAGTGACTATGTTTTTTGTTACAATTTATATTTAATGAGTCTTCGTCGAGACACTGGAAAAGTAGTTTAGTACATCTCTCTATAATCGGTATCAAAATTGGTGACGTATCCACCTATGATAGCTTAAATATAACCGGGTGGGATTGGGTAGCAATAACCCCAACCCGAAGTTGCGCTCTACGATTTCAAACTCGCCTGCCTGGCGATTGCGGGTTTTCGCACTCCTTTTAATAGGCTTTTAATGATGATGATTTTCATGGAAAGAGAAAAAAGTCATTAAATGATATAGATGTAGACATCCTATTTATTATACCAAACCCTGAACCTATAAAGACCCCAGAATGAAATGTTGATTTGTTCTTAAACAATAAAATGGACTGAATAGACTTTGTAACTTGCACAAACTCGTCTCGTTTCAACAAATTAGCTTAGTTATAATTTTGTAATTTCAAATATAAGCCCATTTTCTGAGAACTTAGGTAACCAGATTACGTGATTCAGACCTTGTTAATGTTGGGGATAATTTAAAATAATGATGCGACGAAGTAAGGGTGAAAAAACGGCAGTGTTGCTATATATGCGCGTTTCTTTATTATTAGTGAATTTTCACTTTACTTTTAATAAACAAACAAGAAAAATTGTTTTATATTAAAATCAAATCAAATGGTAAAATGACAACTTTAAAAGCATATTTAAGCAAAAATTATCATCTTACAAACCATTAGAATTCCACTGCTGGACATAGGCCTCTCTAAGAAAGAAGGTTTTTTGCCTATAATTGCCGCACTGGGCAAGCGTGTTGGCTATCTCAGAGCGCAGCTTTCGCGACAAGGATTCTGCTGCCCATCCCCACCCGGTACATTTAAACTGCACTGTTGGATATACCACCATCTGTCGGTTCCACCTTAGTCGCCTCTTACGACACCTGGTGCAATGGGAGGTACTATTCTGCTCTGCCGGTACCTCACGGCAATCAGCTAATTTTTGCTTGTGTGAAAGCAAAAATTATGAAATGCATTAATTATTTATTATTATTTTGTTTATTCGTATTTTTCTTTTCGGCTATTATTTTTTTTATCATTGCGGTAGTTTAAATATTCAATATAAAATAAAATCAAATGACATTGACATTTAAAAAAAATACCAAACGTAATATTAATTGCATAGAGAGAAGAAGGAAGGAGTTTTCACATCAAAAGTAACTTTTAGTTAAAAAAAACAACCTGCTAAAAAGCTCTCAAAGATCATGGCAACACTGCTGAAAGGACAAATCTTGATTGATGGACAGGCTGGGATAGGGAAAAACGTTGTTATTACTGAGTGAAATCGACTGAAAGTGAACCTCTAAGCTCAAAGTTATGGAACTTCTAAAAATACATTAATAATAGATGATGGAAAGTGATGAATAGATGGACATTATAATAAGAATATATATTCATAGAATATGTACATAATTACGAAGTTAGAAAGGTACAACTATGAAGTTAGAAATAGTTTCATTAAGCTAAATTGAGATTTAATTCGAAGGCAGAAATGCAAGCCAGAATTTTAAGGCAGCGGCCATCGTGTGAGTCTTTGACATTCGCGCGCAAATTTCAAAATGGCGGCTAACAGATGACGGTTTGTTCCGTCATCTGTTAGCCGCCATTAGCCGAAGTCGTTCTGTTTTATTTGGTCCTTCTAAACAGCTATTACTTTGTTTTCATGGAAATTCCGATATGTAGATAGTGAACAACTTATAGACTCATTTTAATGTGATCGATGCGAGGGAAGACTATAACTTTATGGAAGACAAAAGCTAATCTCTCCCGTGGGAGGATTGTAACCTATTTTCATCTTGATCCGTTGAGCAAACCTGGTGTGATTGTGTAACAAAAAGCCATTTCTAATTAAGTATTTACAATATAGATATATTAAAATTATTTAATTATTAAAATATCACGAGAATTAAAATAAAATGGAATCCCTAAATAGTAGCTTAAGCAACAAAAATGAACAAAATATAGTTTAACATATATGTCACTTAGAAACCAAGTACCACCCTGCTTTCCAAAACATTAAACCCAAACACTCTAGACTAATTAATCTTTACTAATATTATAAAGAGGATATATTTGGATTATTTGTTAGTTGCGATTTAATTCAAATACACCTTCACCGATTATAATTATTCATTTGTCATTAGAAATTTACGTTTTCATAAAGTGACATAGACTATATTATGTTTAAAAAGAAATGCCCCTACTTAGAATGGAGTTATTTAAACAAAGTTTGTGTTTTTGTTCGTTTTTAAGGAATAATTTAAAAAAGTTCTCGACCGATTTTATAACATTTTTTTTATAAAAAAATTCTTGATATTATCAAAAAACAAAATTTCTACTATATTGTTGTTTCTACTAGAAGAGGATCAACGCAGATGAAATCACGGAGCGGTGTTAGAAAATAATTTGAAAAATCCGAATGTCCCAAGTACCTATGATCATAACAAAACAAAGCAACGACTACATTGAATTAGATTGCGATGTTTTATTTTTAAGTACAAGGCATTCTCTACAATCCTCGTTGCTTGTTAAACATCGTTAACACTATCTGTGTCGTCTTATTCTACCAGAACGTGTCAGATTTCTCAGCCATGTATCTCATTATCCCGCAGAGTATATGCCCAGTTACTCCACGCCAAGACGAACTGCGACGGTTACAAAGAGCAAGGTATCACATACCCCGCTGGCCACATTCAAAAACTTCTCCTTAGGGAGTTCTACGAGGAGTGTTCCATCCCCCCGTCCACACTGGAGTTCGTGGAAGCTCACGGAACAGGTAAGTTCGTTACAATAAACATTGTTATTAATTATGTTAGAATACAGTTATCAATGAAATTACCTTTCAATATAAGTGTTAGTTTGACCTGATTCACTGACAACACTTGTATTACCAACATCACACGACAAAGAAATCTAAATACTATACTTAAATACACATTTCGCAACCAAACTCAAAACGGTAATAAGTCCAATCAAATTGCAACTGTATTGCCTAAATAATACAAGCCATTTGTTATAAAATTTTGCAGCAACGCATACACCTAAACAAACTTGAGTATTCCCCAAGAATCCTCAAAAACTCATCTCTGAACTTTAAAACGCGAATTAACTTCTATAACCATAAAAAGAAATGGTTCATTACCAAGATAACTCGAAAATAGTCGTTTGCTCATATAGAACGAGGAGATATCGCGAAAAACAGATAAAGAATACCTTTCAAAGTCTCCCGGACATAAAATTAAAATGTTCATAGTCCATCTCGAAGTTGGTGCCATTGTTTACAACACAAAGAATTGTGATAAACCTCCCTTTTGATGGGGAAACAAAAAAAAACAATCGAGTCCGGAGCAACGAGATGCCTTCCTAAAATATACAAGAAATTTTTAATAAGCATCTCGTCTGTGAACCTTTTGAAGTGTCCGGGGAATCTATGAAAGAAATTATCTGTGTGTTTCAGTCTAACTCATTTTAATTTCAGTTATTTGCATTCTATAAGTTTTTGACCGCTACCGACCGACGTTATACAACTTGGTATAAAAATTTAATCACAAATAATTATGTGCGAACGGTCGATATCCAGCTACGAGCTGCGCAAGAATTGTCGTTTCGTCACCGACAATCAGGAATGTGGAGATCCTTAAAAGAATCAAAGTCACACTGCATACAGTGCAAACTATAATGGAGATTGTGCACTAGCAAGCACAGCGTCGTACGTCGTACCAAATGCAGGCGATATACAACCGGTTCTATTGGAAAGACCTATTTCCAGCAGGATACCTACTGATGATAGGATGATGATGAATTAAAAATTATAAAAACCAAAAAAATATCTATTACTCCACTGTGGTCACACCGCGAGGGGGGGGGGGTTAGTAATTCTAATCATAAGAGGGTTAATTATCACAATTACCGTAATTATCACACTGGGCATGTGTGATGCCAAAAGCAGTGTATGTTGTTGCTCATCCCCGCCCATATTTTAGTAAGCCAGTTAGGATGGATATGCCATCTATCGGTTCCGGTATTTCATTTGCCACCGACATCTTATACAGAGGGTGTACTGTTTCCTATTCCGGTAACCCTCGTGATTCGATACAGTGTAACAGCAGAAAAATAATAAATTTATTATAAATTGCCACACGATGACAATATTAAACTCTTTTTAATGCGAGTCCTTTTGTAATGGCTGGTCGAGCATGTTCATAGCAGAATTGAACTTATTTTGTATTACTGTTTAAAATTTTCATGCTTTACTGGTAAACCTTTTTCATTTTAATTTGGAAGCGTGAAAACGTACATTGATGCTATTTTTCTTACACCTTGCAGACAATAGAATTATGATAATGCCGATTTGTATCTTAATAAATTAGGTTTATCAATTCATGAAAAATAAATGGAATTAGAGATCACACTAAATTGAAAAATCTGTGTTGCATTTTAGCTGTGATGACAATGAAATGGAAAACCTTTAAAAACATGTACAAATATAAATTAGAATGCTAGCTGTCGCTAATGGTATCGTTCTCATATTTTTTAGATTCATACATTTTTATTTCGATAAAACCAAAACTTATAATGACGAAACACTTCACATTCGAATTTTGTAACTGCTGTAATATATTATTCTAATAGTACTTTGTTGAAAGGTTGTCCCTTTCGTGTGCTAGGTGGGGATCGAACCCACGACCTTTAGCGCATAAGACCACTACCATCGGCTCTACTGGGCCCATCATAATCTGTCAATATAAATCTTAATGTAAATGGAATTGTCTTTGAATACTGTTAACTTTTGCTTAAATACAAAATCTTGTTACAACTACAGATAAAAATTTAGTGCAATTTCAGCATTTTGTTTTGTTATATAAAATATGATCTCTTTAATGATGACGATTTCTTTAAAAAGAATTACATTTAATTTTAGCTATTCGACATATAATCTACAGTAAATTAAATGACAAATAAAATTATTATAAAATTGTAATAAACCTGGTATGGTCTTAACAATAAACTTACCACAGACTCATTAAACGATACCAGCCGGTTTCCATCATGAAAAAGCCGGACTGAAATTCAGTTTTCAAAATATAGAGTTCCGGACAACTGAGTCAAAAAGAATACACATTTTTTACGGTTCTTTACAATACCTCTCCGAAATTGTCTGCCAGCTCCCAGTGCATGTACGTTATACATGTTACGTGTAAAGGGAGCCACACTATTCTACGGCGGTACCGTGACAATTAGTTTTTGTTTACCCGCCCACCCTTTATTCTCCCTACCGCTGACAGGGACGGATTTATTATCAAATCATATTTCTAAACAAATAAAAAAAACTATTCATGCATTATGCATTTTTGTCGGTGAACCTAATGTTAAAGTTAGATGTCACTTCCAGCGCACCGAAATGTAGGGGGGGGAGGGGCAAGATCGCTCATTATAAGCGATTTCCTACCCGATTGTATCTGAGTGTCGCGGTAGTCTCGGCCTTCGATGTCTGATATTTATTTCTCACTTCTCTGAACTCTATTACACTTAATGTCATCAATAGCTTTTAATTAAAAGAGTGTAGCTCAAGTGCACAGAGCGGGGATGGGCAGCAGCATCCCCTTTACGAAAGCTGCGCTTGCGATTGGCAAAATGCTTGCCCAGCGCGGCAATTATGGGCAAAAAACCTTCTTTATCGAAGAGGCCTATGTCCAGCAGTGGAGTTTTATGGCTGGTATGATGACGTTGATGAATGTTTGCTCATTAAAAAAAATAGATTTTTAAAAATTAAAAAAAAGTCTTTATAAGAATACATAAACTCCACCGTCTCCTTTTTTAATGATTTGCATTGTACTAAAGAAATAATCTCACAACATTAAAACTTCCAAATAAAACTAATATTCCTAACTTCAATAGTTACTTAGTCTAAGTAACCATTGAAGTTTGGAATACCTCGTATTTGAATAAGATTAAGATTATTTCTTAAGTACAATGCAAATCATTAAAAATAGAGACGGTTGAGATTATGTATTCATGTAAAGACATTTTTTTAATGTCTAAAATTAGATTTTCTTTACAGTTACGGTAAATAAGTCTGCAGCCCTTAATACCGCCCTCTCTATTCACACTAGCACACCTCTCGTCCACTCCGCTTCGCAAAATTAAATGAGCACCGAGATTACCACCTCGGAACAATAGTAACACTTCGCTGATGGAACTTGTGGGTTTTTACCCTCTTTTTCCTAGCTTCGTACACGCAGTTCGTTGTGCAAATAATTTGTTGCCTTTTTCGTGTCGCACTCCTTTCTCGTGCTCGTTGAAATTAATTAGACACTTAAACAGTGACGAATAAAGTTTATCATTTTCAATAGACGTGGCTCTCATTGCTATGTTTCGTCAACAAAGTTTAATGTGGTCAGATTCAATTAGTGAAATTGGTTGTTTGCAGTATTCTATCATATCGCTGTTCTGGGAACACAGAATACATAGTTGATGTTGTGTAAATCCAGTGCTGATGTTTAATTGTTCGCTTCATGTATGTGCAACTAACGTGCATAGACTCGTATAAGCGAACGTTTCAATTAAACATTCACAAAACAATTGTACTATGTCTAATTAGGTGTATATAACGCAGACGACGGGTCGGATAGCGCGGTTGGTAGTTCTCCTATTTAGTGTGCCATGGGTCGTGGATACCCACCAAAGACATAAATCATCATCATTATCATCATATCAGCTATAAGACGTCCACTGCTGGACACACGCCTCCCCAAGCAGACATAAATATAATTTTTTGTTGTATTATATATTCTTTCCTAAACACGGGCGCGGCTAAAGCTACGACTCTCCAAGCTATGTTCTCGTTAGCCCGAGCAGTTCATACGGTGAACAATTAGCGTGACAGGGTTGATATATTTTTAGGCTGTTTGAGTGTCCTTGCAAAACTAATTTTATACATTGTTATTTATGCAAGATAATTGTACTAATGCATGTAAAGTGTGTGTATGTTTGTCTATCATCACTATCGTATTAGATTCAACCTGTAAGGATAGCTGCGAAGTTTGGTCAATAAATTAATAAAAATTTTAAGTATTATATTTATAATTTCCTTTGTTAACTGATGTCCGTTACACAAGTGGCTTTAAGTCTCGGAATCAGGTAAAAAATTAGATGTTGTGTAAATATTTTTACACAGAAAATGTATATCTCTAATAAATAACCTAAAAACCAATATCCAATAAAGTTGACGCAGATGACAAGCTCAATGGCGCGGATGGTAGTGATCCTCCTTTGTGTGCCAAGGGTAGTGGATTTGATATCCACCTAGGACATGGATTATATAATTAATATTTTGTTTGTTGTATTAAATATTTATTTTAAGTATTAAATTTGTGATTTCTTCTGTTGTCTGATGTCCACAACACAAGTGCTTTAAGCGACTTATCACGGAATCAGGCCAATGAATGAGATGCTGTGTGAATGTATTGACACAAAAAATGGATACCTCTTTTATAGACCCTTAAAATCCAATATGAAATTTTTTCGACAACTCTAAATAATATCAAATGTTATTAAAAGAGTTCAATGAAGTCATAACATATTTTTTATAATCCTGTGACGCTGGCAATTATAAATCTAAAGTAGTCATGTATTGATCATCAGGTACCCGCGTCGGTGACCCTGAGGAATTGGTAGCCATTGACGAGATCTTCTGCACTGGACGATCGGAACCTCTGCTGATTGGGTCCGTCAAATCCAACTTGGGGCATACAGAACCTGCATCTGGCTTGTGCTCTGTTGCCAAGGTAAATAATGCACATATCAAACAATTTGGAGTTCCTTAGGAAATAAATGTTTTTATATTAATTATATAAATTAATATTAATTACGTCGACCAGGTAGCTTACGGTTCGCTTGTATCATTACAAGGGTATATAGCGCATTGCCAACCTAGCGACTTGAAGATGTTTTATCGGATTACCCAGTAATTTTACTACCTCTCTCACGTTTCAAACCGAAACATAACTAGACGACTGCTGTTTGGTGGTGGAAATAGGTGAGAGTGACGTACCAATGCTGATGACATTCAAAAGAGGTCTACCTTCAGTTTTCTATCACTTTTACTATTTACAGCGGCATGAGTCGCTGTGTTTGTGAAATATTATTTTTGCCTTTGTTATGCTTTCAAGAGTGTATTTTTCATAACTTTTTTGATACTATCATATAGTCAAGAATATAGTTTTTTCATCAATATTTCTTTTTCTAGATGTGCATCGCGTACGGAACAGGACTTATTCCACCCAATCTGAACTACAGCACTCCAAGAGATGGAGTGGCTGCTCTTGCTGATGGTAGGCTGAAGGTGGTAACTGAGAAGACACCATGGAACAAGGGCATGTCTGGAATCAACAGTTTCGGTTTCGGAGGAGCAAATGCTCACGTGTTGCTGAAGAATGTTGCCAGAGTTAAGGTAATTAAATCATGATTAGTATAACAATTATCGGATTTAGATAGATTAAATATTTTTCCATGAATTAGTGTAGATTAGTAACATCTTTGATATTTTTTAAAATATATAGATAATAAATTTTCACATCATCACATATATTGACCAGACTTGGTGATGACTCGCTTAAAAGCACTTGTGTTACGGATGTCAGACAACATAAGAATCAAAACTATATAACTTAAATATTATAAATATCAATAAATATAATATATATAAATTTATATAATATTTAACATCCCGACCCAGAAAAAACATTAATTTTATCATATAAATATCCTGGGTAGAGATCGAACCCAAGCCCTTCGGCGCATAAGTTCTCCTTATTAAAATTGTAATATTACCAGCAAATATATTTTGCAAATTTTCAATTGTAGAATATAAGGGAATAGTATCTTCCACTGCGCCAGGTGTTGTAAGAGGCGGCTAAGGTACCAGATCCGACAGATGGCGATATACCCATCTGATACAGTGTAGCTCAGATGCACACGGCATGGAAGGGCAGCAGCATCCCCGTCGCGAAAGCTGCGCTCTGCAATTTCCTTGCCACGCTTGCCCAGCGTGACAATTATAAGTAGAGAACCTCCTTTCTTGGAGAGGCTCATGTCCAGCAGTGGACTTTCAATGGCTGGGATAATGATGATAAAATAGTTTTTATCAAACGTTTAAATCTAGTCGGCTCATTAAGGAGCTTTCTTGTTTGTTACACCAGGTCAACAAAGGCATGCCAAATGACGATTTGCCTCGTCTAGTTTGCGCGTCAGGCCGTACTGAGTCCGCCGTCGCGAAGATCCTCGATGACTTGGAGTCGAGGCCAGTGGACACCGAACTGATCCGACTGTACCACGCCATACACGACGAAGACATCATCGGACATGTTGTTAGGGGATACACTTTACTTGGCAAGTATTGGTAACTTATCATTTTGATCACTCTTGTAAACGGGTGCCGTAAGGTAACTGAACCTAAAACCACAGAAAGAACTTGTATTATATTAGTAATTGTTGGTGATTATTTTTTTACGATAACTTAGTTTTTGTTCATGCAATATTTGTAAAGATGCTCCGAATAAAAAATAGCAAAATGGATTTATTATATTCATAATCTTTAAAAAAATGAAAAACTTTACAATTATTTTGATTATACATTAGAGGAGACAAGATATCTCCTTAATCGGAGACCAAGACGTTATGTCTAAAATCTAAAATCTTAGATGTATTTTCTTATTATCAATTTCCTTTGTCCAGAGTCTACCCCAACCAAGGCTGAGTCACTTGCGAGAGAAATGCAGTACTTCTCGGGCGTCAAGCGGCCCGTCTGGTTTGTGTATTCTGGCATGGGCTCCCAGTGGGCCGGTATGGCGACACAGCTGATGAGGATTCCGGTCTTTGCTGCTGCTATACACAAGTAAGATTTTAATCATAACCTCAAGCATAACTAACCCTTGTCAGGTAACTGTTCAGTGGTAATTGACAGCTAATGAAGATCTGATTATTAAAGCTTCTAAAGACTTTCTCTAAATATTTATTATTAAAAAGCTACATCTTTATCAAATGATTGCCGTGAGGTACCGGTAGAGTAAAATAGTACCTCCTTCTGTACCACGAGTCGTAAGAAGCGACTATGGTACCAGAACCCATAGATGGCGGTAGGAACAAAACAATGCAGCTCAAATGCATAGGGCGTGGATGGGTAACAGCTTTCCCGTCGCCAAAATTTCCGCTTTCTTGGGTAGGCCTATGTCCAGCAGTGGCCTTTAAAAGGCTAGTATGATGATATGATAATGATGATATCTTGGAATTGTCAATATTCTATTAAATGTCGTAAGTAAGTAAGGTGGGAGGATCAGAGAACTATTTAAAGACGATTGTTTTATTGTCTTTTTTCTTACCAGATGCCATAAGGCGTTGGAGCCCAAAGGAGTCAACCTCACTAAAATTGTCACCGATCCGGACCCCAAGATCTACGACAACATCCTCAACTCTTTCATCGGTATTGCTGCTGTTCAGGTCGGCATCACCGATGTCCTTAAGACCATTGGCATTGAACCTGACTACATAATTGGTGAGAAACTGATCTATCTATTTATTTTTATCAAGTTAATCAAACAAAGGTTGTCCGCATTGGTCGTCTGACACACTCACAATACAGGCAACCGGCAAATAGCAGTGTTTACATCGATGTGTTCTGGTTTGAAAGATGAGAGAGGTAGTGAACTTACTGTGATCTGGCACAATATATTAAAAACACAAGCTAGTATAAGTCTATATGCTGTTGAATACCATATTATGACCTTTTCTATCATCATCATACCAGCTACTGCTAGACATAGACCACCCCAAGAAAAGGGGATATTGTCCAGAATTGCCGCGCTAGGCAAACGTGTTGGCAATAGCTGAGTGCAGCTTTCGCGACAGGGATGCTGCTGCCCATCCAGCCCTGTGCATTTGAGCTGCACTGTTTTGGATGGATAAACTGACATCTGTCGGTTCTGGTACCGTAGTCACCTCTTACAATATCTAGTACGCTATTCTACTCAGCCAGTACCTCATAGATTTTTTTCTCAATAATTTACGTCAATAGAGCCAATGTTAGCCTGGTGGTGTCATATCTAAATCGCGCTCATTCTACAAATATTATTTTTAATCTCAGGTCACAGTGTTGGTGAATTGGGATGCGCCTACGCCGATGGATGCTTCACAGCGGAACAGATGATTCTGTCTGCTTACAGCCGTGGTCTGGCTTCGATTGAGACCCCCTTCATCAAGGGGTCTATGGCCGCTGTCGGTCTTGGCTACAGCCAGGTAACATATTTAATATATACCTATATTTGTACAAACGTAAAAGCTTTTTAACACGGTCGAACAATTATATTGTTTTGTATTTACCTATCTGAATATGAATTATAGAAAGTTTAATAACAATACGATTTTTGACCGGCTCAAATGGGACCGGCTTTGAATGGGAGTGATTTACTATTTTACGCGCTAACGGTCGTGGGGCCGATACTCACACAGGGCAAACTAATTTTAAAATTAAAAATTGTGTTTTATCTACGCCACGTACTGTCAATATGACATATATTCTACAAGAACTATTTAATTTACAAACAAGACTATAACCTCTAACATTTTCACAAACGAAACAATTAAAAAACTACTTCATCTCTATTAGATGAAAACTATGTGTCCGCCCGAGATCGAGGTAGCATGCCACAATGGGCCTGACTCCAGCACCATCTCAGGACCCGCAGACATTATGAAGAGCTTCGTAGCCAAGCTCACTGCGCAGGGTATCTTCGCTAAGGAGGTGCCTTGCTCCAACATCGCTTACCACTCCCGGTACATCTCTGAAGCCGGTGAGTTGGTAATTCGGTTTCTGCTATTGAATACTTTAAAATAATTAAGGAATCCTATCGATAAAAATATTTTGATATAATAAAGAACAATTTAATAGTGAATGTTAGTAATTTTAGAATGGACTTTTAGAATGTAGAAGGCCTAAGTGAAAGAGAAACGATTTTTACTAGTTCATCAACATATCATCATATGTTGATGAACACTGTTTTAGTAGTTTTAGTTTTAGGTCTTCCCAAGACAGGGGGATTTTTGCCCCTCATAGCTGCGCTGGACAGGCGTGATGACAATCGTAGAGCGCATTCGCAACGAGTAGTACTTAAGTAATATTGAAGCTGCACTGTGTCGGATGGATATAAAGCTATCTGTCGGTCCCGGTACCTTAGCCACCTCTTTTGACATCTAGTACAGAGAAAAGTACTATTCTACACCGCGGGTACCCCACGGCACATTCTCTGGATAAAAATTCCAATTTGTTTTCTTTTTTTTATATCAAGTTTTTCTTTTTGTATTGATTAACTCTTTTAGTAGTCTGTTTTTTATCTAGACTAATATAATACAGATGAGGTATTAGCTTTTTGTTATTTGTGTTTTTATTTCGCAATTTAATAAATCTTTATGTTGGAAAGCTACATTATTAGCAAATTCCAAAGCATTGAATTGAAGTTTGCTTGTCCTAACTCTGATAATTTTTGTCTAACCTAACCTTTTATAAAACCACATAATCTAAGAGTAATTACGATATACCATTGATTCTTAGGTCCAAGGCTACTCAAGTACCTCCGTGAAGTGATCCCAACACCGAAGAAGCGCTCTGATCGCTGGATGTGCACATCTCTGCCTCAAGCGCAGTGGAAGGACGCTAAGGCTGAAATGTCTTCAGCCGAGTATCACACCAATAACCTACTTGTAAGTTTTATTGATATATTATATACTTACTTATGTGTTAAAATACACGAAGTTCAAGTGTGGTCGAATTTACGCAATTTTTTTAAGTAACTTAGCGGCCTGCCTGTCCTCTTCGGGTACATGGTAAAATTTTATCCCGTTTATCCCGTTACCATGAAGATATTTTCCCGGTTTTTGACCTGCATAAAACAGTATATAATAATATTATTTTCACACAAACTTCCCAATATCGGAACAAAAAAAATATCCAATTCTGTGCTCTTGACTTAAGCACGATCATACTTTTCGATGATTTATATTTATTTATATAGTTTTTTTGACATAGTATTTCGGTAAAAGGATGAAAGGAATAACAAAAAAGGTGATGACAATACATTATAGGCAAGTTAAAGTTAAAATCAAATATACTTTATTCAACTTGGCCTATTACAAGCACTTTTAATTCGTCTGTGAAATAATAAAAAAAGAAACAATAATATTTCCAAAAAGTGTACATGAATAAAATATATAAGAATACTTTAATGACCCTTGGTATTGATTTAAAAAAATATATTTTATGTCAGATATTTTAAATACTTCATTAAAAATTACTGTAATCTATATAAATATCAGTGATCCTTCAATACCGCGTATGTAGCACTCGTAGATAAGGTTAAAATTTTGCCTTTTATAGTTAAATTTTGAACTTTATTTACAACTGCTTATCCCTGATGAAATACAACATTCTCTGAGTATCCTTTCATTCAACAGAGTCCGGTGCTGTTCGAGGAGACATCTCGCCTCATCCACCATAACGCCATCACCATCGAGATCGCTCCTCACGGTCTTCTGCAGGCCATCCTCCGTCGCTCCCTTAAGAAGGACGTTATTAACATTCCTCTCACTCAAAAGAATAACAAAGACAACGTGCAATTCCTCTTCAACGCCTTCGGAAAGTAAGTCGTAGTTCATAGCAAATCCATTATCAGCGTAAATCCCTCATAAATTGCTTTACAAATATCAACTTTATTCCTATACTTATTAATGTCTGTTCCGGGTTGCTTACAACCATATATACAGTAAGATACCGGCAGAGTAGAATAAGTACTTCCCTCTGTACCAGGTGTTATCAGAGGCAACTGTGGTATCGGAACCTACAGATGGCGTTACTTTTGACTGAAACAGCGTAACTCAAGTGAAATAAAACCGGAATGGGCTGCAGCATTCCCATCGCAAATTTACTGTATGTGATTGCCACTACGTTTGCCCAGTACGGCATATACATCAAAACTCCCCCCTAAATTAATGAAATATTGTCAAGGAGTATAATCTAAAATTAAAAATTAGAGCAGTGTCATATTTTGCTCAACATAAAGAAAAAATACTAAATAATAGGCATAGCTCTATTTTTCAGGATCATATGTTTTTTTTCTCCCGAACCATTTTTTCGGAACTTGTCAGTATTCAGTATCACCTTCTCAAAGAGTAACACAATACGGCAAGGTCCTATAAGCCATTAACACTGTCCTTTATCCTCAGGTTGTATGAAGCTGGTCTAAACCCGCACTTAGCCAACATCTACCCGACCATTCCATTCCCCGTGTCCAACGGAACACCGATGATCGCTCACCTCGTCGAATGGGAACACAGTGAAGACTGGTAAGTGTATTGCTGTATTACCTGCGACATTGAAGAGATGGCACTGACTTCACAGCACAAAACTTACACTAGGATAAACTCGGCGAGTCCAGTCAGGTCTTAGAGGCACAACGATAGTGTCGAGACGGTTCTCGGCATGGGAATGGGAAAGGAAAGTTATTTTTTCCAGTAAATATATTATATTTACTAATAATATTAAGCTTAAGAGTTTGTTTGTTTAAATGCGCTTTTCTCAGGAAACACTGGTCCGATTTGAAAAAATCTTTTAGTATTAGATAGACAATTTATCGAGAAAGGCTACTGTACCACCAACGTCACAATTTCACGTGGACGAAGCCGCGGGCACTGCTAATATTTAATGTGAAAGCAACCTATGTTCACTGTTGTCTATATTTGTAGCAATCATTTAACTTGCGCGTCATTAGCCTTACTCTCTGAGGAAATTCTGTGACATTACCCAGTACAAATAGTGCCATCCAATGTCACCTGCATAATTCTTTTTTCTGTGAGAATACGAAGATATTATATAGCTTATATTATTTATTGATAATGTAACTTTTCATCAGTAGAATATTTTTTATGATTAAAATAGCAGTTTTTTAATGTATTTGTTACAAACGTACAATGACAGGTATGATGATGATGAAATAATCACAAAGCAAAGATGATTTCAAAATTTGCAAATACAATATTAATAGGCAGCAATAAACATAAAAGATCTGATAAATCTGCAGTCTTAAAGCATTCAATTAATAAACCAAAACATTACTTAACTTTGACCAACCTTAAGTAGTTGTGAAGAAAAGTCAATTCACACTAATGTTGTTCCGCGATTCTAAAACACCTCGATTTTAATAGAGAATATGGATGGAAAATACCAACTGATTACGACCTCATTTTATATATTTGACAAAAAATCATATATAGCACTGACATATAATTAAACACAATTAGTACCTTCATGGATGGAAATTCGAATATTAAAATATAAATTTAAATTTCGAACATTTTGAAAAATTAATTACATACGTAACGTTTTGACATTACATCTGTCACTTTTGAGAACGCTAGACGAAAGCTAAACGAAGCGTTTTTATCGATAATAATAATAATAATATGAGTATTTAAAAAGTGTTTTTTGATGAATAGTATACGCGTAAACATAAGATAATATTATAATTATAATAATTAATACATATACTCCAAAATATATGTAATGATGGCCTCTACCAAAATCTGTTTTAACTAGAACTGTTATTGCATAACCACTTAAACCGCACGCCAGTTTTCAGCTTCAAATTTGATTATGATGAATGAACTAGAATTCGAACAATTTCTCATGAAAATCCAATACGGTGTTCTTCTCATGTATTACTCGTTCTTTGAAATGGCAGTGAAAAGTGGTTTATATATTTGATGTATCAGTTGATATTTCAAGAAACGTGTTCGAGTAAATTATATAACTTATTCTTGGGAATACAAATAAATTTACACGTACTTTTATTATTGATGAATGTTTATAATTCAACTAGCAGCGCCCCGCAGGTTCGCATGCGTTAAGTTGTAGAACTTCATACTTACTTTGCACTCCCCTTTTACCCCCATAATAGATGATTTTTAGAAAAATATTATCATTGCATAACTTTCAATGAAGAATCGTTATACAAAATTTCAAATACAGCAATGTTTCATACTATCACCCTCTCTGCACCCTAGTACGTACGTAATAGGTACCGTGCGTATCTTTAGGAGGTAAATTTTCATTTATCCTTTCTTAGTACTCCCCTATGCTATAAAAGGTACCCTTGTGCAAGAAATCAAGTTTCTAACCCTTATAGTTAGGCCATACTTTGTATGTCAGTTAGTCAGCTTTTTGTTTTCTATATATATATAGATTAATAATTACAATTCAACATCTTACATTAACGTGATCGCATTTTACGACAATCTAATCTCAAACAGTTAAGGTAGAGTAAGATCACCAGGTCGAATGTATAGGTACCTCACTCTCACCTATTTCTACCGACTGGTAATATAACATAATGTTTTCAAGTCACAAGGTTGGCAACACGCTAGTCGTCTAGCGTCTATGGCCTGCGGTATTCTGTCACGCGGACCGTATGATTGTTTGTACACTTAGTCAAATAAAAAATACGTAAGTAATGTAAATGTAGAGATCAAAGTCAGATAAAAAATACGTTAGTAATGTAATTTCAGTGAACACGAAGATTTCTGAACATCACAAGTCCACCAAGATTAAATTTATCTGGTGCAAGGTATTTTTTAATTGGACCAAATCAACAAATAATCGTACAGTCAAAGTGATAGTAAGCGTCACTGCAGCCTATAGACGCTCGTAATATCACTTGGATATCACTAATACGTTGCTAAACTTGTGACTTGAGGATATTATGCCACATTACAAAGTGAATTCCCTGCCTCTCACCCTTCAGACTAGATCACAGCAATGTGAACACGGCTATTTGGCGGTGGAAATTGGTGAGAGTCAGGTACCAATGCAGACGGCCTCTTATTTTGCTTCGGCTAAAAATATAAAATGAGCTTGAATACATTCAAGTTTAAGAGAAATTCTATAAATCCAGTTATCTATACCACTTGAGTTTGCATCCTACGCAATCGTAGCCAATTGTAACTTCTAACAGATCCACCCACTACTTTGAAACTTTCAACATTCTCTCACAGTCCGCTATAATATTTGCTCTCTGTAACTTGATAAAACGCTTATTTACTCAATAACTGTTCCATATTAAACTTTTGAACTGGTTTGCATATTATCCTAAAATACGCTCAAACGACTGCGTACAGATTCAGTTAATTGCTAGTTTCCAATGAACTTCACGAGTAGATTTCCATTTCCATTGAACAAAATCATCATAGTGTTAGAAGCGATTCATACGAAAATAACATTTAAATTGTACAAAATACATGGCAAATTTGCGTACACCGATTTTTGAATGGTCTTGGTGATATCGGAGTATATTCTAATTTGATAGTTTCGCTACATTTTCATATCAAACTTCGTTTCTACTTATAGCACAATACATGAGGTAGACCGTATTTTTACCACTAAATTAGAAGTGTTCGCATTGCTGTGTTCCGGCTTGAAAGGTGAAAAAAGCAGTGAAATTACTGTGTAGTGTGACATATTATCTTTAAGTTACAAGCTTCGCAACGCGTTAGTTAAAATCATTATCATACTAGCCTCTGGAAGTCCATTGATGAACAAAGGCCTCCCGATTTAAGAGGGATTTTTTGCCCATAGATGCCGCGCTAGGCAAGCGTATTGGCATTTGCAAAGGGCAGCTTTCGCGAAGGGAATGCTGTTGTCCACCACCGCCTTGTGCATTTGAACTACACTGTTATGGATATACCGGTTCTTGTACCTAAGTCACCTTTTACGTACCTCCCCCTGTGCCAGGTGGGCAAGGGGAGGTACTATTCTACTCTGCCTGTACCACACGGCCAAACAACTAAACAATACTAATCCCTACTAATATTATAAATGCGGAAGTAACTCTGTCTGTCTGTCTGTCTGTCTGTCTGTTACGCTTTTCCGGTTAAACCTCTCACCCGAATTCGATGAAATTTGGCACAGACAATTTTAAGACCCTGAGAAAGGACATAGGCTATTTTTAGTTCAACCCCTTACAACCCTTATTTAATTCGAAATAAGGGCTATAAGGGGTCGAAAAGGGGTCGAAAAAGGGGATGAAAAGTTAAATGGAAGTATCGCTATATTTAGAGCTAGAAACTTGAATCTTATTTTTCAGGCCATTGATTTGATGTAAATATACGTGACATTCAAAGTTTATATAAGTTAAGGTAAAGAGGTATGGTAACCAAAACAACTATTCCACGCGGACGTTGTCGCGGGCACAGCTAGTAATAAATAAAATCTCATGGTAAACATACATACAAACGTCTACGCCAATGTCCCATCGTAGCAGGCAGAGACTATTGCAACGATCTTGGCATACCTTGCATTAGTCCTTTTATATAGTGTTTATTCTTAGTACTTTAGACCTGGCCCTTCTCTTATAGGTCTTCTACCTGTTTCCCGTATGTCTACCATTCGCATCTGGATTATATACTAATGAAATCATTCTACTTTCATGCATCCTTTCTATATACATTTCTACTAGTGGTAAACAAGAGGTGAATTATAACGAACCAAACGAAACTTATGTACCTCAACCCAGTATTAATATGAGATCAAAGGCCCTAGCCAGAATTACGTTCAATTAATAACTCACTGGAAAACGCAATAATCGTACTCCGGCAACTAATCGCCGCAATCCGTCAGCGGCCGAGAGTAATAGCCGATACGCCGCATTGTTACGCATTCTTACACGGCAAAAAACTCATAGCTCTTTCTCTAAATTGTATTAGTATACAGAACTGTTAGGTAGCGTTAAGGAAGAACAGTACCGTTTTATCAGGTGGCGTCAGAAGTGACAGCGGTTCTAGAACAGAGAGATGGCGGTATATCCACAGGAAATAGAGCATATTCAATTTAAAAGGGCAGAGATCGGTAGCTTCATTTTGGCTGCGTTCTGCGCGTCAATTATTGGCATTCTCCATTAGAGGAGAAGTCGTTTGTCCAGCAGTGGACAGTCTACGGACGCTATGATGAAGATGATGAAGCCTTGACCTTAAGATTCTAGAATGGAAAACAAGTACCAGTAAAAACAGCGTAGACTATCCAGTGAGATGGTGATACGATCTAACCAAGAACGCTGTTGCCATCAACAATAATGAAATTCATACCATATCTCTTACATTGATTACGAGTTAGGTCCCTTAAAACAAGTAATGTTTCGGGCAACAGATAAATCACAAATATTATACTTAAATACATATATATCGATTATCCTTTAATTTTAGGTTAAAAATAAACTTATGCGTTGCTTCTGAAAACGAAGAAACGACAATTAAAGTCTATTCTTCCACCAATTATTTTTATTTATCTATCTTAATTAACAAATCACAATAATCTAATACAATGCTATTTTTTCCATAACCTCTCAACTGACCATTGACCTCGGACTCTAGCGCTTGTCAGTTGTCAATGTCATTCAATGTCGTTCAAAAATTAAAGAAATATTATTTCTTTACACATATTTAAACACCTAGACAGAACAAACACAAATCATCATATAAATGTCTGTCCTGGGTGGGGATCGAACCCACAACTCTAGGTGCATAAGAAAGAATCACTGCCATCAGCGCCATCGGGTGATGGATTTACAAAAAATATTAATGATGATGAAATAATTTTCTTTGTTATATAGAAACCAGAAACATAGAATGTACCATAAAGACCTGGGCTATATATAGGAGCTCACGATCCGGTACCTGCAGTACCACAAACATGTTTTCTAGGACTGCTCAAATTTAGGAGTAACATTTTTTCGAGCAGGTTAAATCCATTTATATTGATCCGATCATACTGAAATGAACAAATAAATTGAATGTTGTTTCACTGATAACAAATGAAAAAAAATCAAAGATAATAGAGAACATTTTTTGTCAGTCTATGTGACCCTTTTAAAGAGACAGATGGGCCGTGAAGGTATCCACGCAATAACAAGCGGCAGGAACATATAGCAGCGATCTGTCAGCAGCCGCAGACTAATCGCTGATAATACGCACCCATTTCCGCCAGCTGCTACTCACTTTTTATTACACCGTACTAACATTTATTCGTTACCTTAATCTAAAGGTCTTGACTAAACCATATATCCATCCAATTTATATACAAAGTAAAACCCATACGTAATGCAGTACTCAATATTTGTTAGTTAGATTTAGATTTGACAATAACTTTGAGTTCTATGCATTTAATTTTTATTAATTGCCGTATCCCATCAAGAAGTAAGACTGATTGTCATAGATCAAACTATAGAACAACTTGTAAAAACTTGGAAATGTCTTATAAGTGCGAGAAAAATCCAGAGTTTTATTTGTAATCTTAATATAACCGTCATCATCATCACATCAGGTATAGAAAGTCCACTGCTGGATATAGGTCTTAAGGTTTTTGCCTATTGCACTGGGCAGACATGGTGGGAAGAGTACAGCTTTGTGACAGGAATGCTGCTGCCCATCCAAACCCTGTAGTATTTAAACTGCGCCGTTTCGGATGGATATAACACTATCTGTCGATTTCAATACCTTAGTTCTTCTTACGACGCCTACCTCACGGCTTCGGTAATGCATACAGCATTACAGACAACTATGGCAGAATGAAAAATATTCTAGTCAGAATATTTAAATGTCGAAAAAAAGCATGCTTCGTTCTGTACTCTATATCACTTTAGTTACATAAAGATTTAAAATTAAGTGATATTATTGAGTTTTAGACATAGCACAATCGAACGGCTATTAAAAACTTGAAAGGGTCTATAATTAATAGAGTGAGACCCAAACTATCGTCTTCAAAATATAGCTTGATTGGAATGACAAAATTCTATTTCTTAATTTTATGTTGACGTTATATAAGATACTTTATACGTGAAACTTTTGTAATGTCGACAATATGACTATCAAATTATGATACTACATACCATAATAGTGATAAAAATAACTTGTGCTACACTATGTCATCTACATCTGTCATTATTATCTGTATATATAGAAGGAGAAGCTGGCTGACTAAATGAAATATCAACGCAGAGCCTAAACTATCAGATTTAGAAATTTGAAATTTTGCACAGTGTTTTCTTACAATGCACTGAGAAAGTATTTTTTAAAATTCACCTCCTTAGGGTATAAAAAGGAGGTGCAAAGATAGTGAGAAACTATGCTGGTTACGAAGTTGTTCATATGAAGGCCCTACTTTGAAATTCGAGCAACACGTGTAGAATATTTTTTCGAAAATCATGCCTTAGGGGGTGAAGGGGGCGAGCAAAGTTAGTATAAAAGTTCTACAACTTAACGAGGGTGAAACCACAGGACACTGTTTGTCAAGCTATATTTAAAGGATTTGCTGTGAGGTACCGGCAGAGTAGAAATAGTACCTCTCCCTGTACTAGGTGTCGTGAGGGGCGACTAATGATCGACAGATGGCGGTAAATCCATCCGAAACAGCGCTGCTCAAATGCACATGGCGGAATGGGCAGCAGCATCACCGTCGCGAAAGCTGCGCTCTACGATTGCCAACACGCTAGCACAACGCGGCAATTATAGGCAAAAAACCTCCTTTCTTGTCCAGCCTATGTCCAGCAGTGGACATCCCAATTACTGGTGTGATGATGACGATTTAAAGGATCTTGATTTCAGAATATTGTTCACATGTCTCTACTTCCGCTTATTCTTCAGTCTATAAACAGCATAGAGTACGAGTATAATCAAGTCTTCGTATGGAGCGTGTGATGGATTTCATTAACTAAATGGACACGTTTGAGTAACAAGGCTCGGAATTGAAACTGGACACGATCTAACTAGTGGTTACTAGCTAAGATTGAGTTTGTGTTAGGTATTGTTCCTGAAGCGACGGTGGGACTGCTATCTGTATAATTAGAAGCTAGGCATATAATATATGTATGGTAAACAATATAATAATGAAATGACATACATAATACCCTATTATTCACATAACCTTACCCGTAATAGTGTATATTTTCACGTTCGTATTCAAACCTAATTTAAATAAGCCATAGGAAGTCCGCTGGAAAGAGGGAATCTGCCCATAATTGCCGCTCTGAGCAAGAGTGTTGGGAATCGCAGAGCGCAGCTTTCGCGACAGGGATGCGCTACTGCCCATCCGTGCCCTGTGCATTTTAGCTCAATTGTTTTGTATGGATATACCGCTATCTATCAGTTTTGATACCTTAACCGCCTCTTACGACACCTGTACCAGGTAAAGTATTGAGCAAAGCATTCTACTCTGTCAGTACCTCACGGCTTACCCTGAGATAATCCTAATTATACCTACTAAAAAACATTTTTTGCGGTATAAATGTATCAAGGACAAAACAAATACAGTAAAATTTTCAATTGACTATCGAACATTGCCACCGTGAAGAACCAGCAGAATGGAATGTCACCTCTCATCATCATCATCAGGAAGTCCACTGCTGCCCGTTCCTGCCCTCCGCATTTAAGCTCCGCTCTAGGTACTATTCGACTCTATCTATACCTCACGGCTCTATCAATAAAGAAATTCAATTAAAAATTTCAATTACATAGTCACGAAACGATTCAATAAGTATACAATCATAAATGATACAACTCCATGTAATAGGTCAGCAAAGAAAATTTGAACCAAGTAAAATGCCTAAATGTGGTGTCTTCCGTCAGCAATAACTGGCAGCGTGTATTAATTGTGGCGATCCGTCAGCTAGCCGCAGACAAATCGCGGCGCTGATCTATTGCGGACACTTCGCTCGCTCCCGGAGATTCGGTGGGCCGTTTTCAACGCATTTGTCAATAGAACTTCTCAATTGTAGTTAAGTAGGTTGCACAACTAACTTTAACTACTTGGAAGGCGTATTTATAGGTTTAGGTTTAGGTTTCAAGAATTTATTCTCATAAGAAATTTACATTTCACTTAAAATAAGATAAAATATAGGTTTATACATTCCTAAATCATTAGTCGGAGCTCGATGTTCTATAAATATTTGGCTTGCTCTTAAAACTTTCTACTGTTTTACTTTCATTAATGATTTCTTGTAAGTTGTTGTATAGCTGTACTCCTTCAAATAATAGGATGTTTTTACCGTAGTTAGGTTTAGTTTTTTTATATTTTCGCTAATTATATTTATTGGATTTTACATTAAAAACCAATAAATATAATTAGTACTGGTAGGAGGTACTATTCTATTCTGCCGTGTGGTACCGACAGAATAGAATAGTACCTCCCACTGCACCAGGTGTCGTAAGAGGCGAACTAAGGTACCAGAACCGACAGATGACGGTATACACACCACCGTTGCACCTAGGTCGCAATAGCTACGGTCTGTAGTTGCCAACACGCTTGTCCAGCGCAGCAATTATAGACAAAAAACCTCCATTCTCGGATAGGCTTATGTCTAGCAGAGAACTTCCAATGGTCGGTATGATGGCAGTATTGTTAGCATTCACAACAAATTTGCCGCCACCAATAAATACAAACGCACGTCAAATAATTATTATGTGTGTCGGCCAATTTCCATTAAATCCAGTGTTATGTTGCTATTACGTCGCAATTTGCCGAAACGTCCTCTCTCCGGTCGTTTGTTGAACCAACAACGCTGGAGTAATGAGCTCGTGCATGCAATGGGTTTATTTTAAATTAAATTTGTATCTATCTATCTAGTTTGAAGCAACATTTCAAAATGGCGTTAGCATATGCAAGCAATCTATATACCTGTCCTAATTCTCCCATTAATTCATTTGGTATGAGATTTAATCAACATTCTAGTGTTGTTTGCTTTATTTATCAGTCTATTGAAATGAGATTTTAATAGATTAAAATAATTAATATAGAAAACATTACCTGTTTTCGATCCTATTGTACATTTGATTAAAAAAAGGTTACACGAAATACAAGCTATTTCTGATGTACATTATTTTTCTTATCAATGAATATAAGTGTATAATTTTTTTAGTAAGTCGTTTACGGTCTAGGTTGTTCGTTTGTGAAAAGCACTCCCGCTTAATATTAGATGCACGCAGTCCCTACCTTTGTTTAAACGGTTGGTGAAGAATCACTTTCTATCATTATAGTTATATCTAGTTATATTTCCTTAAATACAACCTATTTATATTATGTATATTTAATAATTTTTTTTCTATCAATCTTATTGACACCTCTTACTATCTCTTTCTCTCATTTAGTCTTTCCATCCAATATTTCGCTATTTGCGATGAAGCCGCCCATTGTACTTTATAATTAGTGTTTTGTTCATGTATTCTTATATTTGGCGTCCAATAAAGTATTTATTATTATTATTATAACTTCTAAAAATGTTTATTTTGGAGCGTATGTTAGTTTCTTGACATTAACATATAAAAATATAGACTGTGTAAAAGACCAATTCGTGTTTTTTGTTTTTACAGCACTATAAAAGTGATTTTGCCTGAATTGTAATGAAGGGTAAAAATTTTACCTGCTCATATTTAAATCCTAATATTCCCCGTTGGAACTCTTCAACGAGTTTTACACAAATTATTCCATCTCCCCAACTTTTAAGAGTCGTCCACCAAAAATTGTTCAGACTTTGAACAACTGAATAAATTTACGTTATCTTTTGTCAGCAAAACTCGAAAATTCGTTTGGCCAAGATGCTGATCGGCGATTTGGTTAAGTTAAGAATTAATAATTCAAATCGAATTTGTCATTTCTTTGTTTAGGCACAACTTTTGTTATTAACTGATATTACTTTCTATTATTGTTTGTTTATCCATTTCATATAAATCAATTTAGTAATAAAAAGTTTGTTTAATGATCAATTAGTGAAATCCTATTGCACACATTTCCTGAATAGGTTTTAAGTGGGCAAAAGATCGTACCAGGAATCGAAGGTGGTGCAAGCAGTATGACTCAAATTCATAATGGACGGGCAACAGCATTTCCACCACGCTTGCCCATCGCGGCAATTATGGGCAGGCGTTTGTCCAACATCGGACGTTTTACGGTTGCTATGATAGTAAACAAACACGCAGTCGTCTCAGTAGCCTTGTTCGTATCCCCGCAAGGATATCACTAGCGTGTCGCCGTTCTTGTGCCTGGAAATAATTAAGTCATATTTATTAGATATTTACCTATCTAACCGGGACACAGGTATGCGAAAACTGCTATTTGGCAGTAGAACTTAGTGACTGCTGCTGGTCTTAGGGAGGCAAATAAAAACGGTATAGAAGTTAAAACAATAGCGGTCAGACAAGCATATGGTTCGCGTAATAGTAAGCGTCACCGCAGCCTGAATGGCCTGAAAAATAAGTTTCAAGTGTCTGAAAATAGCGATACTTCCATACAACTTTTTATCCCCCTTTTCGACCCCTTACAACAAAAGATTGTCTGTGCTAAATTTCATCGAAATCGGTTGAAGAGTTTAAGCGGGAAAGCGTAACAGACAGAGTTACTTTCACATTTATATAGATACTAAGGATTGTCCAGTATTTCACTGCTTTACACATGCTTAAAACCGGAATACAGTATTACAAAAACTGCTGTTTAACAGTAGAAATAGATGACCAATTCAACCGACCTTCGTGTGAGATCGCATTCTACTAGTAAACTAATAGTCACAAAATCCTCCAAAAGCAGTATTGTTATTATGCATTATTGTGTCAATATTATTTTGATGTTATACAAGGACTGATATTTACTTGATTTAATTCAATCTTTTCAGGTACGTGACGTCATATAGAGCCCAAGAGAAAATGAAGTCTGGCGAGAGAACGGTGAGGATGTCGATCGTGGACGAGGACAGCGAATACATGGCTGGCCACGTGGTTGATGGTAAGAAAATCATAAATCTATTTTCCAAGTGAAGCGACAATGGATTGATTCTGATCAATACGCCCGTCGAAATCGTTTGTATAGAAAGAAAATATTGCTTTTTTTCTGTTATCGAAGCATTCTAAGAAACTCCATAACTAGACTTAGGCTTCTACAACGGGCTATTTTGCTTAAAATTGCCACTCTGGGTAGGTTTCATGTTAATCACAGAGTGTAGTTTCCCTGCATGACCATAATTGCCCCTGCTCATCCCCGATCCACTGCATTTGAGCTATGCTGCATCGGGTAGATATGCCGCCATTTATGCTGGTACATCCTTCATATCTTACGACACTTGCTACAGGTTAAGGTACTACTCTACTCTATCGATACCCCTCAGTTCTTTAAAAAAAACTTGTCACAGGCCGCAACCTGTACCCAGGCACGGGCTACCTGGTCCTCGCCTGGGAGACTTTGGGCATGATGATGGGAGAACTGTACACTGAAGTGTCAGTCGTGTTTGAAAACGTACGCTTCCAAAGAGCCACCAACATCCCGAAGGACGGCAATTTGGAGTTCATCGTGATGATCCAGAAGGGAAGCGGAAACTTTGAAGTGAGTATACATATGATAATCAAATTTTCCTCCTTCTAATAATCTTGATACATCTCAAAGTATATAACAGTATTTTGTTTTACCTGACAAGCTGTTCTGACAAATGAATACATGCAGTTTTAAACGTAGATTTTGGAATTTCAGATCCAGCATCCCAAATTTCTATTTTATACTAATTCATGTTTTGCTTAATTGAATATGTATTAAATGATAAATAGGAACTACTAGACTTCAGTAAACCCTAATTTCTAGCTACTCAGATATATACAGAGATAAATTTATTTTCAGAAAAACAAAAAAGACCAATCATATCATACGCAGTATTTGTTACTATGACACATTCGGTAGTCCTATCTTGTGCGCCAAGGGTTGTGGATTCGATCCCGGGCAAGCATAAATATTTATGTGATTATTTTTCTGTATATATACTGTATCTGGGTATCATATGTATGTATTTAAGTTTTATATTTCCAACTCGTCTGCTTTCTGAAATCTGTAACATAAGAGTTAAGCGGAGCTTCTCGGAGTCAGGGTCATGAGATTTGGTGTTAATTTATTATTGATAACAATAAAATTTCTTGGACAGATTGTGGAGAGTGGAGCGTCCATTGTGACAGGTCGCATCACAGCCAAGAAGAATGTGGGGCAGGATTATCGAATGCTGCCAGCGGTTCCAGAAGCCACAGGCCCTAACGTCAAACATATGCTCACAAAGGACTTCTACAAAGAGCTGAGGCTCCGAGGATACCAGTACAGGTACGAGTAACATATAATTTAATCATTCAAATTATCATCATCTAAATTGTGAAGAAAACTTCATGTTCCTAAAGTGAAAACTTTTTGCGCGTTGTGTATTTTTCGAGATGGGAATAACAATTAAAAAAGTCTTTTTTGTATGGAAAAACACACGCAATGTTCCAATTTTTATCTCTGTCAGTAGTCCCGGAGTGCAATTACATAAATTCGAACTATATCACATACAGGCATAACTCCGAGATGAGTCACTTTAAGGACTTATATCACGGACATCAGACAACTTAAATATATATATATATATATATATATTTCACAATCAGATATAGAACAAACACAAATACCATCATATAAATATTTGTCCTGGTCGGGGATCGAAGCCACGACCTTTGGCGCACAATAGTGTTGCTTACATTTCCGTTTGCGCCATCGGGCTCGTCATTTATATTTTTTTATTTCCTGGTCAATCAAATTTCTGACATGTTTAGAGAGAAATAACTTTTGTATAAATCAGCACAATTTTGTCATCAGTGGTCTCTTCCGGGGCGTGATCGGATGCAACGTCGAAGGCACCCGCGGGCGGCTCGCCTGGGTCAACAACTGGGTGACCTTCATGGACTGCATGCTTCAGATGAAGATCATCGGCCAGGATACCAGGGGATTGTTCGTCCCAACCAGGATCGAAAAGCTGTCTATCGATGCCAACATGCATTACAACGCTATATCCAAAATGAACCCTGATTCTACCAAGCATTCGTTCGAGATTCGTGTGTACCCCCATGTTGATGTCATCAGGTATATTAACAATTTCTCATTTGTTTTTCATGCCAAGTTTCAGGTTATTTTGAAGTCTATAATGTCGAGTCACTTATAAAGTATGTTTATACATTTTGCTTTTATGTATTTTCATAATGTCGGCTATTGTTGTAGGTTATATATTAATATCTTTATACTATTTTTACTGCTGACCCTAAAAGTGATTGTTAAATATTATTACTTTAACGTTACGTAGGATAGAATATAACCTTTATTCCAAGGGCATTTTTAATTACTATCATAGGGCTGGCGGTGTTGAGCTGCGAGGACTCCATGCGACTCCAATCTCCAAGAGAATCCCACTTGGAGTTCCAGTATTGGAGAAGAATGTGTTCATCCCTAACTATGGAACTGCAAAGATGAAGGTTAGTTTTGTTTTGTGTGTTAATAATTACAATAAATGCCAACTGGCGTAATTAAAAGCCAATACTAAGATAAAACAATTTCCTAACTCGAGAGAAAAATTAAATAAAACCCATAAGTCCCCCTCTAGCGCTGACCTTCGAGGTGATAACTAAAATTTTTCCCCAGTTATCACAGGTGTGTCAAAAGTAACTACTGATATTTCTACTACAAATAACATTTGTATATCTATTCGAGATCTGTATAAATTGCCAGTAGGCAGGTATTCCCAGTTGCTAGGGACTGGAAATGGCAACTGGAAATAATCGTAAAAGTATAAATTAAAGTGGTATTTCTGTCTGTCTTTACTCACTTCCGGTGCAAATAAATATCTCCTATAAGTTCATGGAACTATTAGTCTTAAAGTTTAGTCGTCTTCCTGTTTATAACGAGTTCCAATGCATCGGTATTATATGACTTCAGATGCAAGACATCATCCGAGCCAACCTACAACTGATCCATGAAAACATTCACACCTATAAAGTGAAGAGCATCGAGCTCGTCGACGAAGAATACAAGAGACACAACTTGGAACCGATCATCGACATCGTCGGGGACATACTTGGAGACCTGCCATTGATTCAAGCAGAATTGCTGGTGCTCTCTGAAGAACCCATCGAGAACCTGCCTTCCAATATCACGGTTGAGAACAAAAAAGTGTCTGGAGAATCTAACGCTGTCACCTTCATTGGTGCTAATCTACTGAAGCGAGATGATGTAAGTTAATTTTTGTGTTATATTCTTCAAATTATTTATTGACCTCATGAATACATAAAATCCATTCTCAGAGAATATTTTCGTAAAAAGTCTTAAAATTCAACTGGGCTACTTCCACATATAATATTATACAAACGAAAGTTATTTGGATGTATAGATACATGTCGTCCTTTTTATGCCGGAACGACTTAAAATCACTGCAGGAAAATGGAAAAAAATATTGGTAATCTAGATTAAAACGTAAGCTACTTTTAATACCGAAATAGTGTTTCCATAGGCTAGAACTGGTTTTTTTTTTGTATCGGCTCGACTTTTTGTAGTCTAACAGAAAGTAACATAGAATTCTTTTCGGAGTTATAATATAAACAGTATGTATAAACTACTTATTTTATCCGTTCTATAAATAGTCTACATTTTTATTACATATACACAAACTATACACAGTCGTATAGCTAGATGAGAGGTAGTTAGCATAAGTGATAATTTCCAATAGTAGGCACTAGAAAGTAGCAGAAAATAATAGATATACATACATCATTACCAGGTTCTCCAACAAGCGGTTGCGACACTACGCGACAAATGCTTCATCATCAGCCGTGAAAAAGACCGCCCCGATCCCAAACGATTCTCTGACAAATACGACATAGTCACCATTCATGACACCGGATCCGAATACATAGTTCTTTTTAGGAAACGTGTTGGGGCTAGACCAGCGAAATTCGTCAAAATACTAACAAGTGATCAAACTTACTCATGGATCGACAAAGTTAAGGAAGAAATCAAGGAGGGACAGAAGGTTGTTCTTTACAATCAGGACGAGCATATCAATGGGTTGTTAGGTCTCGTGAACTGCTTAAGGAAGGAGCCTGGTGGTGAGATCGTGTATGGGATGCTCATCGCTGATCCTTCGGCGCCACCTTTCAATCCTGACGTGGAAATGTATGAAGAACAATTAGATAAGGACTTGGCTATCAACGTTTTCCAAGATGTAAGAGTTTTAATATACGTTAACTACTTTTTATAAAACTTCTTTACAATGTCTTTACTACTTTTCGGCAACCGTTTTTGAGAGCAGACAGTTGAAGTAAGATTGCCTAAACATCGAACATAGAATATAAAAGTTAAAAAACCGCGTTTTAAAGCTGTTAATAGAGTAGTTTTATTGTAAGAATATTTGTTATTAATCGTTATATTTTTGAAAAAATAATTAACGTTGAATAAATTAAATATACATATATACAGGCTTATTTTCATAATAATATGAATACCTTGGTTTCCACCATGAGTTTTCTGCATATATTTTTTAGGTATGCAAAAACAAAAATTAATCAACAATGCAATACAAATTAGCCAAATAATTTTTGCTTGTCCCTTTTTTATACAAGCTCCATATTTACGTAACCAGGGTCAATGGGGAACATACCGCCATCTGCTGCTTGGAGACCTGGACTCGGTGCGAGCAGACCACGCGTACGTGAACACCACCACCATTGGTGACTTGTCCACTCTTACTTGGCTCGAGGGACCCATCAGACCTAATCAAAACTTCAAGAATCCGGATAGCTGTCTCATCCATGTAAGTATTATAATTGTGCCCTCTCCATTGTCTGATATTCGTGACTTAAGTGCTTTAAGAAACTTATCTCAGAAGTAAGACAATGTATGAGATTTTTTATATCAGCCATTGGCAGTCCACTGCTGGACATAGGCATCCGAAAAATGGGAAAACTCACACATAATTTATGCGCTGGGCAAGCGTGTTGGCAATCGCAGTGAGCAGCTTTCGCGACATAGATGCTGCTGCCTATCCCCGCCCTGTGCATTTGAACTACACAACTACTATTATATGGGTACGGTACACCGCAATCCCCACAATACCCCATAGCTTGTATGAGATTTATTGTAATAAATTGGTTCTGTATACATATATATATATATTCTCTGACCAGCTAACTCAAAAACTTGTTACATAAATCCATTACGCTATTTGAACTGTGGTTGATTAGTGGGATAGAAGTGTGCTGCGCAATGGAAACTTAATGTATTATAATCTCTGGATCAGGTGTATTGCTCTGCTTTGAACTTCCGTGACGTGATGACGGCAACTGGTCGTGTGACTGTCGACGCTGTCGCCAGGGGAAGACTGGCGCAAGAGTGCGTGCAAGGCTTTGAAATAGTCGGCCGTACGCCCAAGTGAGTTGAAATGCTGACATACCTTTAAAATCTCTTTATATAAATTTAATTATTGTTAATCTGCTCTCATACATTATTTATTGCAAATAAAGACAAATAGACAAATAGACTCGATGGCGCAGATGGTAGTGATCCTATTTTGTACGTCAAGAACCGTGGATTCGATCCCACCCAAAACAAATGTTTATATTTAATGAAGTAATTTTTTCTTTGTGTATTTGGGTGTTAAATATGTATTTAAATATTATATTTTTGATACCTCTTTTGACTGATATTCATAGCACAAATGACTTATCACCGAGTCAAATCAAATGTGATATGTGTAAATTAAAATTAAAAATAATAATAAAAAAAGAAGAAGGAAAGTATTTTGAATATTGGTCTGAGTTGGTATTCAGAATACAGAATTTATTGGAGCATGTTCCATTAACTGCCTGCACAAGGTTTAGAGTAACTTCAAACTGCAACCAACTATATGTCTCCCGCAGTGGTTCTCGCGTCATGGCTATGGTCCGATCCTCTGGTATGGCGAACGTCGTAGAAGGTGACAAAGCTCTGATGTGGAGTATCCCTGACGAATGGAGCTTCGAGGAAGCCGCCACAGTGCCTGTCGCATATGGAACTGTCTACTATGCTATGGTAAGTTTCAGAATTCACTGGTAAGTTTCAGAATTCACTGGTAAGTTCCAGAATTCACTGGTAAGTTCCAGAATTCACTGGTAAGTTCCAGAATTCACTAAACTGCACAGTAAAAGCTAAACCTCCATTTAACGTAAGAGACTATTTATTTACGACATGGAAGTTCCTAAAAAGGAACTAAAAATTGGCTATTGACAACAAGATCTTAGTATACAAGGCCACTATAAAGCTGTCTGGATGTATGAAATTCAGCTTTGGCAAGCTAGCTGCAGCTCAAGAAGGGCCCGATGGCGCAGATGGTAGTGATCCTGTCTTGTGCACCTAGGGGTCGTGGGTTCGATTCCCACCCAGAGCAAATATTTATATGATGATATTTGTGTTTGCTCTGTGTATGGGTGTAAAATATATGTATTTAAGTAGTATATATGTGATTCCTCTGTTGTCTGGCATTCGTAACACAAGTGCTTTAAGCGACTTACCACGGAGTCAGGTAATGTATGAGATGTTGTGGGATTTATTATCATTATTATTATAAAAAAAAAAATCTTTAGAAAAATCGGCAACGCACCTTAGAATCTCCGAATTACGAACATTCAAACATGGCAATAGTCAAGGACGAAGTAAAGAGTTGCTCAAGCAAATATCAGACCAGACTTAAAAACCACCTTAACCAGCTAGCTATGCAATTGACTTGGCCAGATTACATCAACCATCTAAAGGGAAGTAGGCTATTAAACCAGGCCACATAGATTGAACTAATTACGCATTAGATAATCTTAAAAAGTAGCATCCCGGCCCGACACCTTTCCATCTGCACATAGTCGCAAGACTCGATATAAGAAAATCGCACGGTAAAAGAAAAAGAAAGCGACATGTTGTCAAGAAGAAACTGTTAGTATAAAACATTTGAAATGTTAATTCAAAAAGTTGTATGTTTACTAATAGCGCTTCCCGTTTTCACTCGCATAATTCCCATTCTCGTGAGAATAATAAATAACAAAAGTAGATCAAGTAACAGCTTATAATATCGGATATCTACCAAGTTCAATTATTTTCTTCAGGTAAAGCAAATTGTTAAAATTGGCCCGATGGTGGTGGATGGTGACATTATCTTATGCGCCAAGGATTCGATACCCACCTCGGTCAAATATATGATGAATATTTGTATATGCTGTATGATCTTATATTTTGGGCCGGATGGCGCAGATAATGGTGATCCCATCTTGTCTGCCAATGGTCGTAGGTTCGATTCCCACCCAGAGCAACTATTTATATAATGATATTTGTATTTGTTCTATATTTGGGTGTTAAATAATGTATTTAAGTAGTATATTTTTGATTCCTCTGTTGTCTAGCGCCCGTAACACAAGTGCTTCAAGCGACTTATCACGGGTCAATCCAATGATTGAGATGTTGTGGGAATTTGTTATGATTTCTCAGTTGTCTGGTGCCTGTTAATATTTTAAGCGATATATCACCGAGTTAATATCAGATATAAAATACTGACTTTTCACAGGTGATGGTAGGACAACTCACGCGCGGCGAGACCATCTTGATCCACGCTGGTTCTGGAGGCGTGGGCCAGGCCGCTATTAACGTGGCCCTCCACTATGGCTGTGAGGTGTTCACCACCGTTGGTACTGCTGAGAAGAGGGCCTTCATTAAGAAACTATTCCCTCAACTGAAAGGTAAGTCCAGTCCTAATCTAGCTTGGTAGATATCAGTGAACTTCCCAAACTATGACAAAACATGACTCTACATATGTATTTCTGTTGATGAAACACCAGTGAAACACCAACTTAATAAGAAATATTGTTCCTTAGGTTTGTCTATGGCATAGTATATACGTATGTAACGTTTATCTATTTTGTATATATAATATCTGCAGCACTATATTATATATATATATATATATATATATCTGTTTCGTGTAGTGGTTGACTGGGAGGTAATGCCAACTGGAATTAAGTACGCCATTTGTACATTTTGTAATATTATGTGCAATAATGTTCAATAAATAAATAATAAAATAGTGTAATTACACAATCTTTTTAAGGATCTAAGATAGCACTGTAGTTGCAGTTTCTAGAGTAGAATAGTTTCTACTTTGTGAAGCTTAGGATCATAAAGAAACAGATATATATGGTATTTTAATACGAGCCAACGAAACAGGGACAGGAAACATATCAACATTTTTGTCTCAAAGCTTTACCCTGCGATGTAACCTCGTCCAGCGCGGATTTTATGAATAAAACCCTCTTAAAAGAAAAGTCTTGGGGACCACTACATCCAGCAATGGACGTCCAATAGCTAATATGTAATTTAAGTATTTAAAGTAAACTAATTTGCTGTATATCAAAATCTTCAACAAAGTAAGCAAATATAGGGCAATGTTATGTAATAATTATAGATTTCATTGTCTTCCATAGACAGCCACATCGGAAACTCCCGCGACACTTCCTTCGAGGATATGGTCCGCAGGGAGACTAAAGGAAAAGGTGTCGACCTGGTTCTCAACTCTCTTTCCGACGAGAAATTACACGTAAGTTATATGTATAGCAAATATAATACAACCAATACATAACAAACATTTCTATAAAAACTATTCTATTCTAATTTACACGTTAGAGTGCATTATCGAGACATTTCTTGCTTTGTATTTTATATCTACCTTACAAATTGTTTGCATGACTTGAAATACGACGATGCAGTCAAAATCTAGACTTAGATTACTAGAAGATACTTTTAGGCTTTATGTTAACGAGTCCAATGGCTCAGATGGTAGTGATCCTATATTGTACGCCAAAGGTTCAGGTTCGGGTAGGTTCTATCCCCACCAAGGACAAATATTTTTATTTTTTGTGACTGAGTAACGTTTGACATTATTTATTTATTTATTATTCTTAGTGTCCACTTTTAAGGTTCTAACGGGTAATCAAAAAATAGATTTAAGGTCCGTTAAATACCATTGTATGAGTTGATTAACCAAAAAAACATATCTGACTATGATATCTCTTGATGAAAATTGTGGTGATTAAAATATGACGTAAACTGGATAATTTAATTAAAAAAAATATATAGTCTATTTTTATTATTTTCTGATCTGATTATAGTACTCGTATAAAAGGTTAAAGTGGTTTAATGATTACTATTTTTTATTTAAGTACAAGAGACCCTGGTGATCTCGTTATACTTGCCACATGTCTTTTATAATCAAGCTAATTTTTATTCAAGTAGGCTTTAACAATGGCGTCTTGATTTCTTCCTTATCATTCCTTATTTTATTCGATACAACCTATTGTACTGATCTGATGTACAATAATATCGATAAGATACGATAAGTATCTAATTTTTATTATCTATACTTTGTGCATGTAACGACTCAAATGTAATAATTCACAGGCATCTGTCCGTTGCCTCTGCTATCGTGGACGCTTCCTCGAGATTGGCAAGTTCGACATCAGCCAGAACACCCCCATTGGCATGTACTTCTTCTTGAAGGAAACCTCCTTCCACGGCATTATGTTGGACTACATCTTTGAGCAGAGCTTCGAGTTCAGAAAGGTTAGCAACGACTGCTGTCTCTACCACGTTTTGTAAAAATTGATTGTGATACTGGATCCGGAAGATAGCGGTATATTTATCCAAAATAGCGTTTCTCAAAATAACAACTACGAACTATGATTATCGTCACGTTTGCCTGAAGTGGTAATTATACGCAAAAATATACATAGAACGTCCACCATTGGATATAAGTTTCCTCTAGAAAAGAATAATCTTCCCCATAATTGCCACACTGGGAAGCTTCACGATAAGAACGCTGTTTCTGGAAGGATGTACCGCCATCCGTCAGGTCTACCAGACCTCAGTCGACTCGACTTCAGTCGCCTTTAAAGACGCCATGATACCTGGTACACGGGGGAATTTCTATTATGTCGGTACCCCACGCAAAATGTTCGCAGTTCAGATATCATATCAACAGTTTGTAAGTAAGCTCACATTGGTATTTCTACAGAGGCTCCAAGATCTGCTTCTATCGGGTATCGAAGGTGGAGCTGTCCGTCCACTCACCTACTGCACTTTCGAAAAGAATGAGGTGGAAACCGCCTTCCGATACATGGCAGCTGGCAAGCACATCGGGAAGGTAATACATTACATGCTGTGAAGACATTTACACAGATGGAAGGTGCGAGCACCGATACATCCTCAATCTTAAATACAAAATTTGATCTGATAACATAGTTGCGTCTACGAGCTGTGACTGACTTATGCTTCGGTACCTCTCTAGGCACGGTAGATTTAACTACGGTCAATGCGGTACCTGTCTTTTATTTTTATTTTATTACACCAGGTCAAAAAAGAGGAATACAGTCCGCATGGTATTAAGCGTCACAGTAGCAAAGACACTCGTATAATTACAAGGATATCAATAGCTATAGATGAGATATTATGTCACATAACCCAGTAATTTCCTTGCCTCTTTTAACCTTCAAACCGGAACATAGCAATGCCAACACTGCTATTTGGCGGTAGAAATAAGTCAGGGTCAGGAACCAATGCAGACGATCTTTCTGTGAGGTCTACTTCATGTGAATATGGGCTTTGGTTCATCACGTGCTTGCATTGGATATCTATCAAGGACAGTCCAAATATTCTTTGTTTTATTGCGACAGGTTATCGTTAAAATCCGCGATGAAGAGCGTACCAACAGGCCAGTAAAACCTACACATCTGCCCATAGATGCAGCACCAAGGTAATACAAATTTAAACCTTTCAAATCACTATTGTCATAATGATTCAATCAATATTAGCGACGTGAAAGAATGCGATAATGCATATATGGTCTATATATATATATATATATAAATAGATTTTGATAGGCCTGATGGCGCTGATGGCAGATCCTGTCTTGTGCGTTAAAGGTCGTGGGTTCGATCTCCATCCAGGCTAAATATTTATACGATGATATTTGTGTTTGTTCTAAGTTTGGGTGTTAAATATATATATATATATATATATATATATATATATTTCAGTAATATATTTGTGATTTTTCTGTTGTTTGATGCCCGTAGCACAAGTGCTTTAAGCGATTTTTCATGGAGTCAAGTCAATGTATAAGAAATTGTAGATTTATTTATAATTATATATTATTATTATATGTTTCTATGGATTACTTACATATACTAAAAATGTATGTATTAGTCATATTTATTTATATTTGAGTTACTCTGACGATTTCTTGCAAGTTTCTCACTCACTCACTCAATATTCTGTATATCTCCAGATATATGTGCCACGAAGAACACGTTTATGTAATCGTTGGAGGCTTGGGAGGTTTTGGACTGGAATTGGCCGACTGGATGATCCTCAGAGGCGGCAGGAAACTGCTCCTCACCTCCCGCCGGGGCGTCACTAATGGTTACCAAGCCAGTCGACTCAGGTATAAAGTTCTATCAGCTTCATATAGATTCACGTTAGTACTTTGTAACAGTACTTAACTTCTACTATTAGTCGTAGTACTCAAAAATTACTATAATTTTCGTTTACTATGACAAGGTTCTAAGGTGTGAATATACTTTTGGAGTTGATTTTGCGTTTCTGCTTTTAATACTTATTAGCAAATATATGGTCTACTTATAGTAATCACGGAAACTTGCATGTTGATTTCACCGGCGTTAAATTGTAAAACTTTCATACTGACTTTGTACCCCCATTGTACCCCCATTAAGGATGATTTTTGAAAAAATGTTTTCCACCTGCTTCATGACAATAAAAAACCTTTAAGTAAATTTCACTCGAATAACTTTAAATACAGCAAATTTTTATGCTAACGTTGCACCCTCATTTTACACGTTTAGAGTGAGAATTTTCAGAAATGCTTTTTTAATCCTCCACTACATTATGAAAAAAACTGTACAAAATTTCAAGGTACAATCCCTTATAGTTTAAGCTCTGTGCTGATATGTCCGTCAGACATTCAGTGAGTCAGTCAGCTTCTCCTTCTATATAAAAAACTAAAATTTATTTAACCATAGCCCATTATAGTAACGGTGGTGTTTCCTTACCCAGAGCCTGGGCTGGATATGGTGCTCAAGTGAAGATCTCCACCCACGACGTGACCACTGAGAAGGGCTGCGAGGAGATGCTCCTCATGGCAAAGTCCATGGGTCACGTTGATGCCATCTTTAACCTTGCTGTCGTGCTCAAAGATTCCATCTTCCAAAACCAAACTCCGGAGTCTTTCAAGACCTCGTTCGCTCCAAAAGCTCTTGCCACTATGCATTTGGATAAACTTTCGAAGAAACATTGCCCTGGATTAAGGTATATAACACATATTTTAAAACTTTTTAAATGTTTTGTGAATGAAAATATATAAAAGGGAAGTGAACAAACTACACCGGTTTGTGGACACTCGTAACTACGAATTATTGTTTAGAATTGTCAAAAGATTTAAATTTATTAAAACATTTAAATGTAAATCCTTTTTACATACTTTGTTGCACATATCATCAGATAAATCAATTAATAATTTGTTTCTAGTCAGCATCAAATTAACTTTAGGACGTTTACTGCTGGCAATGAGCTATACAAGTTCTCGTCATCATTAATCCCCATGATTGTCACGCTGGACCAGCGTGGTTGGTGGCAATCGTAGTGTAGATTCACAACGAGGACGCTTCTACTTTTTTCCATCGTTACTGTATTCAAGCTACACCTGTTAGAATGAATGTACAAATATCTTGGTCGCCTTCCGACACAAGGAGAGGTACAATTCTACATTGTTACTAATCTACTCCACTCTAACAGTACGCAATACCAAGAGTATCGCCGTTACATTTCGTAACAGGTGACTAAAGTACCTAGGACGTGGAAAGTCAGCAGCCTCTAATATTTCGCCTTGTTTGGGGAAGTTTATGTTCTGTATTGAATATTTAAACAGCTGCTATGATGAAAATGATGGTCATCTATAAAAATACTGAAGACTGAGAAATTCTGAAGAAGAAAAAGGACAAGCATACCAAGATTAAGACAATAGCAAATGCTTAATTAGAGAGGATCGAATCAAATGCCGTAATAGAGCTAGTATTATTTTAGTTAAAAACATCCTGTTTTGTTTTTAGGAATTTCGTAGTATTTTCATCAGTGTCGTGTGGCCGCGGTAATGCCGGTCAGACCAATTATGGACTCTCCAACGGCGTTATGGAGAAGATCTGTGAATGGAGAAAGAAGCTGGGTCTGCCGGCCCTCGCTATTCAATGGGGAGCCATCGGCGATGTGAGTTATACGTTACATCACTGGTCAATACTATAGAAATGTAAAGTCTTTTGCCGTCTAAGTAGCTGAGTAAGATCATTAAACATCAGATGGGAGATCAATCCTCAATTAATACTATTTTATCAAAGTCTTTGATCATCTGGCAATTTCCGAAATATTTATTTACCTTAAAAGATTTTTTTCAGAATTTGTAAATAAATTTTCTTTACAGGTCGGTCTCGTAGCAGACATGCAAGATGATGATGTACAACTAGAAATCGGTGGCACCCTCCAACAGAGAATCTCATCTTGTCTACTCGCATTAGACAAGTTTATGAAGCAAGACTCTCCTATTGTGTCATCCATAGTCGTGGCCGAGAAGAAGGCAGGAGGCTCTGGCTGCGGCAACATCGTAGATGCTGTAGCTCAGATTATGGGTAAGTAAAACGGATTTCCCTAAGAACCTCAAATCAAAATGCGGAAACGATTGAAGATATTTTGTAACTTCCAGCTAAAAAAGATTTAGATATTTATTAACTATCAAAGTTGCTGAAATAGCAAATCTTAAGATACATTGCACGCGAAACATTCGCACTGTTAGAATACGAAGTTCACCCACAAGATGGACGGATGAACTGACGGAAAAAACGCAGAATCGCATAATAAAATCACTTGGGAGGCTCATATCCGTGCAGTGGACGCCCTACAATTGATGAATTTACTGTTCAAAAATATAATCCTTCATTTGTTTGGTATAGGTATCAAAGATCTGAAGACAGTGTCGCAGCAGGTATCGTTGGCTGAATTAGGCATGGACAGTATGATGGCAGTTGAGATCAAACAGACCCTCGAGAGAGAGTTTGAGATCTTCCTCACTGCTCAAGACATCAGAACGCTTACATTCGCCAGGTAAGTTTCAAATTACACAGCCTTAAATATTTCATGAAAAATATATACCGGTAAAAAAAAATTAAAAGATCATTAACTTGAGCAACTATGCTTTCATGACATAAAAATGTATCAATAAAATTTAAAAGGAAATGAACGAATTTTTAACTAGTTTTTTTTCACTCTTCTTATTAATAGACTGGTAGAGCTAACAGCTCTCCGAGAAGCAGCCGCTTCCACATCAGCCACAAGAGTGGCCCCCGCAGACGGTGCTGCAGGTCTTAGAGTGCTACTTAGAAACTTCGGAGATGAAAACCTGGTCTCCGAGCCTTTGGTTTACATGCCCACTATGGTCAGCGATGGTGTTGAGGTAATTAATTGTAATTAAAATCTTATTTACTTTTTTTACAAGTCAAATTTAAATTCTATTTACCGATCTCGGTGATTGAGTTTTTAACACATGCCTGAGCCTCAATTAACTATTACTGCAATACAACAAATACTTATAATACATGCCTTAAACGTCACTTAAACTCTAATTGTATCTGTACAATAATCTAAATCAACAAGGTCAGACCAAAGCTCACAATCAGGTATATTTTTTAGATAACTTTCAAATATAGAATATGAATAGACTAAATAAATGTTTTTCACAGGGTGAAGAAGCGATTCACGTCATGGAAAACGTGATGTTCGTATTGCCCGGTCTAGAAGGCGCGGCGGCAGTGCTGGAACCTTTGTGCAAGCGTCTAAAGATCAAGGTGTGCGCACTCCAGCTCGGCAACGAGAACAAGAACGAGACGCTACAGACTATGGTGGACAGGTTGCACCAGGTCAGTAAAAAGAAAGGAAATAAATAGTCCTATATATAGTTCTTATAGGTTCTAGTCATATTTGGACTGCATTTAGCATCTTTCGGTTGCCTTGTTTAGATCACTGACGGAATGACGAATTTCTATGTATATAGCAAATAAGAAACAACTGTGATAAATAATGTGCAAGGAGCTCAACCTTTATACATATTCTGTTCTGCTCCTTAATACTGATTATTATTTTTGCATCAAACCTTGACATTTGGCAATATTTTTAACTTTTTTTGTCGTCACTTTCAAGAATATTTAGTTTGTAAACTGGAACTTTACTTCTCTCAAGTACTAAAGTGGATTAATGTGGAATAAATTCTTTTTTACACATTTCCACAGCACTAAAAATATTGTTGACGACTACATGCACATAAATGTTATTATAATTTAAGTCTACAGCAATTTGTCGACAGATCGTAACCAATTCTCCGTCTAAAGATTGCTTGGAAGAAATTGCTATTAGGGATAAGAAGCAGATTGTATCATTCCATATTGTTGTAAGCTTTCATTGTTTTCTTGGACAATAAATATATGAAGTATGTCGTAATCATTTTGTCTCGCTGCAGACCGTACGCTCAAGACTGGCACCAGGCGCGAACTTCTGGATCCTCGGATACAGTTTCGGCACGCTACTCGCTTTAGAACTAGCAGCAAAACTCGAGAGCGAAGGCAACAAGGGCACAGTGTTCTGTCTCGACGGTGGACCCGAATTCCTTTACGCAATCTTAACCATGACTATCAGCTTCAAGAACGACTTCCAACTGCAGAACAACCTCATCTGCCATGTTGTTGACATCATATCTCCCAACAACGAGGTCACCAAAGATCTCATGGAGAAACTCAGTGAGATCGAGTCATACGATGACAGAGTCATGTACGCCATCAACGTTGCCCCCGTTCAAACCAAATACAGCCACAAGTTCATCGCAGCGATGGCAACCAGCAGCTTTGACAGACTTAAAGCAGTTCTCAACTTTGATATGAAAAATATTAAGAAGCTTAAATCGCCTATTATTCTTCTGAGACCTAAAGAGAACCCCCTTAATGTGGTTGTTGAAGAAAACTATGGTCTTGATAAATTCACGGAACAGAATGTCACCATTCACTTCTTAGAGGGTAATCATGTTACCATTATTGAAAATAAAGACTGCGCTAATATCATTAATAGGGTTTTGGTAGAAGCTGACGTACAGCCGGCGAAGACCACCCAAAATACCGTCACTAGTATGGTGGAAAACCAACGCCATGTCGAAGTTTAGATTGACTTAGAATTTTTGATTTTTAACCTTTGATCTGTTAGTTTTAGGACTCAATATTGAGTGCAGTGTTGCACTCGTTATTTTACTTTTCTTTTTATTCAAGGATTGAATGATTTGAGTTTTCTTATTTATTTATGATGTTAGGGGATTATATAAGTAAATGTCGTGTTAATTAAGCTAAGTGGCCGTATCCAGTGATAATCTTAGTGACTTAATTAATTAAGGATTATATTTAAGTGACATTAGTTATTAAGTTTTAGTCTTCGAGACACCAGTACCAAAACAAATATTCACTTAACTAATTCGGGGATATAGGAGGGGGGGGGGTGGTTAATTTTTATTTTCAATTAGAATTTTGTTTATTTTTGAAGCGCCGTACCAAAATGTGTGGAGCAAGGGTATTTTAAAGAATTTTGTATTGTTGCTTTTGACAATTTTATTTATGGTTATAAATTATATTTGTGTGTGGTTAATTTGTATTGTTTTCATTGCCCGCCTTCATCCCCCTTGAGTTTTAATTTGTTTAGCGATAAAACAATGAGGCCAGGAGAGATCATCAATTATGTTTGTTTAGTTTCTTTATTTCGCGGGTTCTGTCCATTTATCAAAGCGGGATTTGTTTTGGGTGCCATTCAAAATTGAATAGACCTTAATAATTAAGCCATAGACTGCTCCAAAAATGAGGCTTTAACATTTTAAAACGCGACATCATCAACATAATTTTTCCTTACAATTTTCCTAATAAGTGAAGTTACTTAATGAATTTCAAGCAATTTGGAGAGGATGTTTGATTGATTCTGAAGACTTTATACACTTACTCAGCCATATCTAAATTCACACATTTTCCTAGATGGTGCAAGTGACGTAAGCAAGTAATACTGCCATTATCATTATCATAGGTATCATGAACATAGGCTTCCGCAAGAAAGGGTGAATTTAAACCTATAATGTCAGTGCTGGACAGGTGTGGTGACACTTTTCTTCTACTATTCAACAATGTCATTGCGGCTTATAGAAAATGATTAGACAACAAACTCTGATTTATATACTTCATCTTTATCATCATACCAGCCATTCGAAGTCCACTGCTGGACATAGGACTCTCCAAGAAAGGAGGGTTCTTTCCATTAATTGCTGCGCTGGACAAGCGTGCTGGCAATTACGGAGCGCAGATTTCGCAACGGGGACACTGTTGCCCATCCCCACCCTGTGTATTTGATATACCGCCATCTATCGTTCTGGCACCTTAGTCGCCTCTTACGACACCTGATGCAAAGAAGGTACTATTCTACTCTGGTGGTACCTCACAGCTAATTTATTTATTTACACTAATGAAATCGCAGCCAACCGTGTGTAAAATAATCAGAAACCGGCGTAACAAAAGTCTTTAGTCTCGCAAATTTGTTAGCGTACAATTCAATTTGTTCTTAACTTAACAAGACTTAGTGTGTACAATTAAACGCTATTGTCGTTAATAAATCTACGTCCCCTCTTTCACCGTTCTCTTTGATGTAATTATACGGAAGATTTTACATACTTAATATTGCCTACGACTTCATCCACAGATGCAGATGCGCAGTTGGTAGTGATCCTATCTTGTCCGTCAATGGGTTCGATCCTCACCCAGGACAAATATTTATATGATAATATTTGTATTTGTTCTGTGTATATGTATTTTAGTAGTAAATTTTTGACTCCTCTGTTTTTTGATGTCCGTAACACAAGTGGTTTAAGTGTCTTAACACGGATTCAATGTATGAAATGAAGTGGGTTTTTGTATAATTATACTGTTATCTATTTGACGGGCCTGATGGTGCAGTTGGTAGTGACCTTATGCGCCAAAAGTTGAGGGTTCGATTATGTTTGTTCTGAGTCTGGGTGATAAATATATGTACTTAAATAGTATAATTGTGATACTTCTGTTGTCTGATGTCCGTAATATAAGTTACAACACATATTACCGTATATAACATTATACATAGCAGATATTTGATTGTTTGTTTGTTATGGTTTAACTAAAAAACTACTAGACTGACTTTATAAATTCTTTTACCGTTAGAGAACTGTCTTAGCCAAGTAACTTAAGCTATTTAATTTTTTGGAAAGAAAAATAATAGACAGCCATCTAAAATAAAACTGTAAATAGGATTTGTATTTTTGTACATTTGTAACAAACAAACTTAGAAATTACTGAATTTTTCATGAAAAACTCTAAAATAGAGCAAAATTATATTATCAACAAGTGTTATCGGTAACAAATCATAGCTACATATTGTTACGGGAAAAGAGTACAACCGAAACAAATTGAGTAAAACCGTGGATCGCAAATAGTATACTATATTTATGAAAAGAAATAAATGGCGGACGGGATTTTGTTCGCTCGTATTATACGCTAAGGGTCGACAAGAACCGGCAGATGGCGTTAATAACCGAAACATAACATACAGCTAACATGGAATAGGGAAAGCTATATAATCCACGATTACCACAAATTGGGCAATTATGAGCAAATATTCTCTATTATTGATAAAGCTTATAAGAATATCATCATCATCATCATTATCATCATCACCGTCATGGCCGTAGTGCATTTACTGCTGGATAGGCTTTTTCAAGAAAGTTGGGACTTACTGATAATTACCGCGGCATGCATGTGGACGATCGCAAAGCGTAGCTTTACGACGAGAACACTGCTGCCCATCCCGGCCCTGATGCGTTTGAGCCAGGCTATTTGGGATGGATATATCGCCAGTTTTCCTCGAAGTATTGGCCGAGTAGAATAGTTCTTTCCTCCATAGCAGATGTCGCGGTACATGACTGAGGTACTGGAACCGGAAGATTTAAGTAAAGTAAGCACAAAAGCATCAGGGTGGGGATGAGTAGCAGTATTTTCGTCGCAAATCTACGCGGTGCGATTTGCTTGCTTGCGCAGCACGGCAATTATGGTCAAATGCCCCCTTGATTGAGGAGGCCTGTGTCCAGCAGCGGACATTTTACTGCTGCTACATCTCCGCCATCAATTTTTTCCGGTACCCCTATCTTGTCTATCATCCTCGCATAGAGGGAGGTACTATAAAGCTCTGCGTAGCGTAAATATTTTGAGATTTTTTAAAACAAATTCAAACTCTTCCACTTCATTAACATCGCATTTCTCCCAGTAAAAGTACCGTCTATATGAATCGAGCTTTTTCGGCAGAACCCTAAATAATTAATAAGCCGAGTCCCTGAATCGAAACAAATCGTATATAAAAGCCACCCTAAGCCTTTTTAAAAATCATCTAACGATACAAATTTTCTCGTATACCCCCAAACTAATGATTTTACAAATATGTCTTTAATTAATTTTCTATCATCTATACGTAATTGTATACTTTCAATATCAGAAACATAATTTGGAAGATACCTAGTTTCCATAAAAGGAAGAAATAATCTCTAGTTTTTAAGTATATTTCCTGTTCAAAATGTTGAGAAGAGGATTTACAAAACATCAAACAAAAAAGAACAAGTTTTTTCATTTCCGTGCCTAAACTTCATAGAAAGAGCCAAACAATTTTTCTCCCACAAACATTCGCTCTATACAAACTTGGTTCCGGATATCAAACGGCCGAGTGTTGAGGAATATTGGACCTGCAACCGGCCCTGGCCTATTCAAGGCACTGTGGGCGTAAAACGAGGCGAGAGCAACGCAAAATATTGACCGCGTCGCAGCAATCCGAATCAGGGTTTGATTTCTGACAGCATAATCTGTTATGAAAAACAGAGATGGACTCGTGAACCATTGCAAAAATAAGATATTGGGCGACTCCTTCCAATTATTGAGCAAATAATTTGAAAGAGTCGTAATTCAAATCACTCCAGTGACCTATAAAGGTAGAGAGACTATGGGCCTCCACATGCTACGATCTTGGCATACCTCTCCCGCTTCCATTACTCGCATTAGTCATTTCATACACGCTCGTTTATTCTTGTTAGTTCTGACCTGGCCTTTTTAACACACCTTCTGCCAGGTTAATATGTTTGTCTAGGTCATCATATAACAACTCCTACATTCACTTACGTTCTATTTGTGCAGAAATTATACTGTTTTCCATCCTTCTACGTGTCCAATCCATCTCAACATTCCTTTCTCTATTGTTGTCACAACATCATCTTTTTCTTTTTAATTCTCACAACATCTCATACAACCTGACTCCAAGTTAGTCGCGTAAAGTATAATAAAGTTTCATTTTTTACAGCTTTAAAACGGTAATTTACATAATCAATTTATATTTTTCCATTGTTGTGTTCAACGTTCTCGTTTCAAATTGATCCGATACACAGTGGATATTTTGTCAGGATTTGAAAGTAACAGTTATCACCTGGAAGTGCTGTAATGTCCAGCAAGCAGTGACATCATAATAATGATACTCTAAATATACCTAAAATATATAGAATATACCAATTTATAATACAATTAAACATTAGTAAAACTGTACAAAAGATGACGTTAATGCACAGAGCGATTTGTTCTAGGCAATATTTTGATGGAAACTATAAGAAAAATTAATTAGGGTTGAAGGGACCAGAACCGACAAATGGCGGTATATCTATCCGCAACAATGTAGCTAAAATGCACTGGGCGGGGATGGGTATGGGGATGGCAGTAGATTCTGCGTCGCGAATGTGGCACTCTGCGATTGCCAACACGCTTACCCAGCGCAATTATGGGCAAATAACCTCTGTCTTGGGCAGGCCTATGTCCAGCAGTGGACTTCCAATGGCAGATGTAATGAATTAGGGTTTGAAATTTACTAATTTAATAATAGAAATTAATAGATAATATGAGGCATAGTAAATACATATAAATAAAATTGATGTGTCTGTTTATAACACTCAAATAATTTTTTTCTGTATGCATATTGATGTATACACGGCAAAAAAAAAAAATAAAAATCATTTTTAAAAATATTGTCTATCTATTGGAGGTAATGTCGATTTTGATAGGATCAAAAACGGCTAGACCGATTTTGATGGGATTTTCCCTAGCAGATAGCTAATGAGAAGTATAATTGCGCTATGAAACATCCCGCTACGACTAAAAGTAGGGGTGCATTAATCAAAAATGTAGCACAATCAGACGAAGAATGTACGTTTTGAGAGGTTTCGTTGCGTACGTTGAGTAAAAGTCAGAAATTCCCAAAATAAGTTTCGTGAGAACTTTAACAGCTATCCTTTCTAAAAGCTATGCATTTTTCAGTCAAGAAGAAGTCAGAAGTCAGCAAACAAGCATACCGTCCGCTTGATGATAAATGTGACTGCAGCCTATAGACACTCATGTCATCACAAGGTTATCAGTAGCGTGTCGCCAACTTTGTCAACTGAAGATATTATTTCACATTTACCCAGTAATTTCACTGCCTCACTCACCCTTCTAACTGGAACACAGCAATCCGAACACTGCTATGTGGTGGGAGAAATAGGTGAGAAAGAGAGGGGTACCAATGCAGACGACCTTTCCAAGAGGTCCTCATGAGAGACCTCATGTGTCTTCAAATAGACGCCTTTTTATATTGATTGCGCATTACCAACCTTATGACTTGAAGATATAATGGCTCATTGCCTGGCTCACGTTTCAAACCGGAATGCGTATTCTACTATATGGTGGTAGAAATAAGTGAAAGTGATGTACCAATACAGACGACATTTTAAAGAGAAAAAGGGGAGGGAGAAGGGAAAAAATAACTGCACCAATAAACACAAGTACGGCCCTGCCAGCTTCGTTCTACGAACTTATCCTCATTTATCATTTCAATCAATCTGCTTGCGTCACGGAAATTTTAACGATTTTCTTTTATTTCCATATTTTACATATGCGAGGGTGGATGAGGGTTGGTGCGAGCAGAGCCCGGATTCCCATGGTTTTGATGTGAATGCGTTTGGCGGACCCAAATGGCGTTTTGTTCCAATCTCGTGCGTTAAATTTTGCAAGTTCGATCCCCACTCAGCACAAACATTTATGTATATTTGTGTGTGTTCGGTGTTCGAGTGTCAAATATCTATTTGAGTGTTATTATTTTGAATCCTTTGTTGTTTGATGTCCGGGACACGAGTGCTTTAAGTGACTATACTTCAGGTAAAGTGTATGAGATGTGTGAATATATATTATTGAAACAGACACACACATTATATTTTAGATTTATAAGGTAGACTCTTTCTCACTTTCTCTTTATTTTGTTCTCCATTTATATCATGAAATTAAAATAATACAACAATTAATAGACGTGTTCGTATCTGGTGCGCCAATGGTCGTGGGTTCGATTTCCACTCAGAGCAATTATTTGTATGATGATACTTGTGCTTGTTCTATGTCTGGGTGTTGGATATACATAGTACATTTGTAATTTCTCTGTTGTCTGGCGTACATTACATAACTGGTTTAACATCACACTTAGAAGAGATTTAAAAATTGATTATCATGCTCTTAAAAATATTTCTTTTAATACATATATCATAGTTTATTAGAATTCACTCCCAAAAGGTGCAAATAGGGTTCAAAAATTTATTTGGATTCTTTTTCTATTTAGAAATAAAATAACGAAATATTATATTATTTATTATAATCATTTAAACAATAATATCCTTACTTATTTTTATAATTTCTCACTTTTTTAGTAAGACGACACACATAATAGTATGTTAATATTCACTTTACCAAATATTATTATCAGAATATTTTAATTTTAATATTTTATAATTCCCTCTTCCTTATACCAATAAATTCCTCTATGGGGAGGCCAGTGTCCAGCATGACTTACCAATGCTTTGCGGTACCATTGACACGTAACGACAAAAAAATAACAAATATATTTTTAACTGAACTCAATTACAAAATTTCAAAGGTTTTTTTTTCACAAAAGCCAGAAGCCTTTCTCGGTTTTGCGAAAAAAAGCCTTCTGAATGGCAAAAAGTAAAGGCTCACTTTGGCTGCGCAGGCACTAAAGTTCAAAGCGATTCCGCCCTATAGAGACCTAGCATAACCT
>JACJUM010002809.1:11747738-11911419 GCA_020976665.1 Heortia vitessoides
TTTTTTTTTATTACAGACACTTTTACATCGTCAACCAAGCAAAAGTATATACATAAATATAGATAAGTAAATAATTACTGATAATTTAAATGCTCAGCTTTATCTTAAATCAACGTGTATTTTGACTTGTCTGAATATGAGACAATTTTATGTCAAATAACTGACAAATTTTAGTCATTTATTTATTATTAAATTATCGCGCAGCTTTCTTTCTTTTTTCCGTTATTTTGAGATGCCGTGTTTGAGAGAATATTAAATTACAGGTTTCTCGGAAATTTTAAATGATGGCAAAAAAATTCTCAGTCTCTTTTTTTATAGTTATGTACTGTTTAAGCCGTGGGGTACCGGCAAAGTAGTAGTAGTGCCTCTGTACCAGGGGTCGTAAAAAGTGACTAATGTACCACAACTGATAGATGGCGGTATATCTATACGAGACAATGTAGCTCAAATTAACAGGGAGATGGGAGATGGGCAGCAGCATCCCCATCGCAAAATCTGCGCTCTGCTGCTGATTGGGCAAAAATCACCCTTGAATGCTTGCTTGCATGGATGCTATATGCATGTATAGCAAATTGTTACCTAAAAATGTGTAATTTGAGCATTTATATTTACATTAATAGTTGTGTCTACTATAATTTGATACTTTGTATTAAATATAAGTTCGATGTACAATTTCTCGTACAAGAAAAAGAATTTTAAAACATTAACTCCTTCTCTTCAGTCTAGTTTTTTGACAAACTCTTTTACAGTGACTGCTATACGACTCTGGAACGAGCTTCCGTTGAATATTAAGCAATCCCCAAATAAATTTATATATATATATATATATATATATATATATATATATATTTATATCATATGCATTTATTGCGTTTATTTATACAAATATGTATGCCACGTTTATTTATTTTGTATATATATTGCCTGCACCACTGTATATATATTTTTCAGTTTTGTGTAATGGTTGACTGGGAGATAATGCCATCTGGCATTAAGTCCGCCATTTGTACATTTTGTAACATTTTGTGCAATAAAGTTAAATAAATAAATAAATAAAAAATTCGATTTAAGTTTATTCAATAATAAGAAATGGCTATGATAAGGCAGTCGATTATTTTTTAAAAATAGATCGGTATTAAAATTGTGCAATAAATATCTATCAAATGTAATTAGAAAAAAAATTGCAATGTACGATATAAGTCGTGTTCAATAGACTTTTCCTAACAAAGCTACATTAATACTATTGACTCCAATAAATTATGTAAAAATAGTAGTTAAGTTGGTATAGGATAATAAATATATCGATATCTTCATTTCCTTCATCACTACGACCGCAGATAACAGAGAACAGCTCCTTAGTTCAAGTTAAAGGCTTAATTTATTTGAGAAATGTCTTAACTTTGGCATTTCGACAGCTTTAAGTGTCGAGTCTATTGTGAAATGAAAATACATATCGTTAACTAACAATCTACACTATTATTGTAAAGAGGAAACATTTATTATAAATAAATCTTTCTTCTTATTTATAATTAAAAAACAAATTTAACGCATCTTATACATTGACCCGCCTCCAAGATCACTCATGTTACTATCACCAGAAAACAGAAAATCAAAAATATATTACTTAAATATATATTTAACACCCAGTTATAGCTAAAATACAAATTAGCTGTCGTATTTTTACATAAACCCCTTTATAACTGATATATATTTCAGGTAAAAATATGAAATTTGGTGCAGTTAGTTAAAACCTCATTAAATAGTACCCCAAACTTCATAAATACAGCTCATATTTAGACATTAACGTCGAAAAATCGTCATTTTTATCACTTTCGATTCGATCGATTGACTGACTGACCTATAGATCAAAATTCTAACTCACTTTCAGTTGACCATCAAGCTTGGCATTAATTGTGTGTATACAAGGGAAAAGCTTACAAATTAGGGTAAATGTAAGTTTTTTATTTAACTGGGATATAGAATGGGAGTTTATTAAAATATTTTATTCTATGTACATTTAATTATTTATTTTGACGTGACAACGTCTTATAAATTTGTTTGCCGGGTGACACTTCAAGAAACTGCGTTACGCTCCGCTCACGTTATGCGCTCACAATGAGAGCGAGTGAGAGGCACGCGTCCCTCTCAATCGCTCTCATTGTGACGTGTGTTACGCAAATGTATTGCACGTTATTGTATATATATATATTTGTATATAAATACGTATGTATGTGTAAAGGTAAAAATAAAATTTTGTTAATATGAAATTCAGTGCGAGATTCTCTGTATAAATTAATGTTTTAAATATAATTCTTTGTATAAATAAATGTTTTAAATTGTTACTATTATTTCATCCTTATTCCTACTATACGAATGTATATTCACATTAAAATTATTTTACCACTCAAAGTCGTTGTCACGTAAAACTTTCGCCCGTAGTTAATCTAAAAATGTAATATTCTGTGAATTTTTTAAAGCGTCTTCGTATTGCCATTATTGATATTGAGAAGAAAAATCATATTCACATGAGGTAGACCTCATAAAAAACCGGCTGCATTGGTAACTCATTGTCACCTATTTCTACCGTCAAAGAAACAACTGTGGCGTTGCTGTGTTCCGGTTTAAAGGATGAAAGAGGCAGTGAAATTACTAGGTAATGTGACATTATGTTACCAAGTCACAAGGTTGGTAACGCGCGAGTGATATCCTTGCATTACTAAAAGCGTCTATAAGCTGTGGTGATGCTTACTATCACACGGACTATATCCTTGTCGACCAGGTCGAAAAAAAGTTAAAAAAAATTACTACAATTGTTTAAGTTTTCATCTATTAGTGCGACATATCCATTACAGTCAATGGGTAACATTGAACCATCTGGGTAACATTGACCAGGCCTTTTTATAGAATAAACATATTAATCTTTAACATATCAGTTTAGATTTACCATGAAGACAGTTCTTGAAATCGATTTAAACCTTAATCTCGGCTCAATTCGTTTTATAGTCTACGAATATTGATAATTCAAAGTTACCCTAATAGTTCAATGTTACCCGAGTTGACTGTAATACAACTAAGTAAAAATAGATTTATGTTTCGTTATAATTCGCAATACTCTTATAAGATATTACAAATAGACTCAACACAATTATTCTAGCAAAATTCTCAAGAAAAGCGTCTGGTTTATGTACTTAGTGTGAGCAAACAAACAAATGTTTTGGCCTATATTCATCGAATTCGAAATAAAAATTGATAGAAAGAAATGTTGAGAGACATTGTTTGCCCTCAGAAAATAAAAGTTAACAAAGATAAATCAGCTTAACAGCACTCGGATTGATCAATCTCAGAACGGATGAACACGTCCTTCTATTTCTATTCTTTATAAACTCGTAAATGGTTCAACAATTCGAGAGCTGCTAATTAGTGGTAAAAACAGCTCTTGCTAGTAGCATAACTTCTGTGAATAACCTCCCTAAGTCACCCTCTCACTGCTATTCTACAATTTCAAACACAACACAAACATATTGTTTTGTAGAGTCCTCCGCAGTCGGCGAACGCGTGCAGTCTTTGCCCCACAAGAACATTAGTGCGGTCTGTTCCACTCAGTCCTATTTTGCAAACAACGAGTGTACTATCCCGACGGTCAGTCGAACTGATTCTAGCCTCAATGACGTTTGTGAGTCATAGTCACCACGCTCCAAACCCGCGAACCCTGCGAGGTCATTAATCTGGCATAAGCCTCGCTTGGTACCGTATTGCTTTGTTCGGTAGTTTAACTCCACAAAAAAAATTAAATTTGTGAGACGTAAAAACGTTGCGTTTTCTTATACATTACATCATCATCATCATCATATCAGCCATTAAAAGTCCACTGTTGGACATAGACCTCCCCAAGAAAAGGGGTATGTTGCCCATAATTGCCGTGCTGGGCAAGCGTGTTGGCAATTGTAGAGCGCAGCTTTCGCAACGGGAAAGCTGCGGCCCATCCCCGTCCTGTACATTTGAGCTGACTTTATTGCATGGATGGATATACCGCCATCTGTGGGTTCTGGTACCTTAGTCGCCTCTTACGATACCTGGTACAGGGGGAGGTACTATTCTACTCTGCCGGTACCTCACGGCTAACACGTTAATTTGAATGAATATTACATTTCAATATATTTTTGTAAGTAGTTTTATTACAATGTAATAAACAACCGCGTGGTAACAGCAGAGTGAAATAGTCCCCCTCCCCCTGTACCAGGTGTTGTAAGAAGGGACTGAAGTACCGGAACCGACAGATGGCGGTATATCCATCCGAAATAGTGTAGCTCGAGTGTTCCGGGTGGGGATGAACTTCAGCATCCCCGTCGCGAAGCTACGCTCTGCGAGTTCCAACATACTGGCATGGCACCTATGATCAACTGTGAATTTCCAATGACTGATATAATCATTTAATTGCAAATAAGTATTAAGATGGATAGTGACATATTTCCTTTCCCAGAATATTTGTCAATGCTGCTATGATAAAATGTACAGGTTTTGAGGCACACTGAAGCTTCCTTAAGGCTTAAGGAATGTTTAAATTACGGGGAGCTGTCGTAAAAATGACCCCGCAGGTGTGTGGCTTTTGTGTTTATTTTATGACGTCATAAAGTTCTCCAAATCCCCGCCTAGTACATGTGTCATAAAATTGCCTGATGGCGCAGATTGTAGTGATCCTATCTTGTGCGCCAAGGGTCGTGAGTTCGATTCCTACTCGGTGCAAATATTTTTGTTATGATATTGTGTTTGCTCTGTGTCTGGATGTTAAATATATTTATTTAAGTCGTATATTTGTAATTCCTCTGTTGTCTGATATCCGTAACACAAGTGCTTTAAGCGACTTACCACGGAATCAGGTAAATGTATGAGATGTTGTAGGACTTATTTATTTGTATGTGAGGTACAACCTTCTGCAATCAAATAGAATGTTCCTCACAAGTCGCATGTGTCGGAGACATTGTTTCCACTAGAAATAATTTAATTTCCCTCCTTCGAAAGCAAATAGCTGGCATGCATCCAGCGTGCAGGGATAATCAATTATATTGATTAGAGACGAGTCGAACTAGGATTGGTACCATACGAAACCGCAAGACAGAGGGCACACGCGATTTGCTTGCAACTCGAATCAATATCCGCCGAGGTGGGTTTGATATTACTAGAGTAGCAAGTAAAGAGTTAGCCATGAGGTACCAGCAGAGTAGGATAGTACGTACCCCTGTACCAGGTGTCGTAAGAGGCGACTAAGGTACAAAACCTGACAGATGGTGGTATATCCATCCTAAACAGTGCAGCTCAAATGCATACGGCAGGGATGGGCAGCAGCAACCCTTTCGCGATCGTTGCGCTCTGTGATTGCCAAATTATGAGCAAAATCCCCGCATTCTTGCGAAGGCCTATGTCTAGCAGATTGACTTCCAATAGCTGATATGATAAAGTGTCTCAGTAGCACAACGAAAGTGTGGTTTGAGTCCCATCTGAGTCAATGTAAGGCACATTGAAATAAATTAAAGAATCAAGCCTTTACAGAGAAGTAGTTAACAACTTATCAAACGCTTTTGACAAAACCATATAAAAGATTAAGCAATTAGGAACTGATCAATAGACAATGAGTAATTCTAGCTTGACAATGGTTCAAGATTTAAATTGTTTAACATTAAATTGAATACAACAAATGAATATAATCTCTATCGAATTTGACATTGTATAGATAATTAAAATAAAATTGGATTGCTTTTCACGATGTATCACTGACGATACGGTTTTCATCAGTTTGTCTTTAAACACAGAACTTATGTTAAGATCTATTTGTTCAATTTATATCTATTCTGAATTAACGAATTTTCGAAAAACATTGTCAACGTTTAATTTTCTCAACTTTTACTTATATATTGTCCTTATGGTTGGTTGTTGGTTTTGGAAAGATTTAAGACTCTTTAGTGTGTGACGGGTCCAGTGGTGCATTCGGTAGGGTATCTATCTTGTGCGCTACGAGTCAGGGTTTCGATTCCCATTCACGACGTATATTTATATGATGAATATTTGTATTGTGTCTTGGTGTTTAATAATTTGAAAGCACTCTTTTTTCTGATATCCGTAACATAAGTGCTATAAGCGACTTATCACGGAGTCAAGACAATACATGAGATGTTTTGTAAATTTGTTTAAGTTACAAGGTTGGCATCACGCTAGTGATATCTTATGCCAATTGTGAATACAGCCCGTCTAAAACCAAATAGCTTTAGAATTGAAATCTCTCGAGCCTTCGAAAGGATTTGTCCCGCTCGCATATTTGAAATGATAATTAGAATTTCAACGGATGATGTTTGCGCAAGGTGTGCCCTATGTTCTATTAAGGATTGAAATGAATGAAAAGAATAAGTTTTGAAATGCTTCGTAGTTTTATGTCATACTAGTGACCCGTTCCGAGTTCATCCGGTGGATTTACACCAAATTCTTCATTGTACATACACCAAAAATAACACAATGCGACTTGTGGATATAAAGCATAGATAAATCTCTTACAGGCAACTTTTGTATGGAGAAGAAATATAGCTGATAATGAAGCATGTTGAGTAGCTGCCCTACATTGGTACAATGGGTCGAAGTGCAAGCGCAATGAATACGACATCAATTGACATCTTTTTGTAAAACCCAATTTATTACTTTCGTTTTCTATAATTATACTTCGATTAGGTCTCATCTCTCTAGTTTGTAATTTATTAACATAATTTTTAAATTAATAATAATAATAATAATAAATTCCCACAACATCTCATACATTAACCTGACTCCGCGGTAAGTCGCTTAAAGCACTTGTGTTACGGACGCCAGACAACAGAGGAATCACAAATATACTACTTAAATACATATATTTTACACCCATACACAGAGCAAACACAAATATCATCTTATAAATATTTGCTCTGGGTGGGAATCGAACCCACGACCCCTGGTGCACAAGACAGGATCACTACCATCTGCGCCATCGGGCCATTGAATATTAAGAATATTTGTTTTATTTAGATTCTTTGACTGCAACTAACAAAATACATTCATCAAATACATCTATGTATGTACATATCAACACACACACCATCCATAGGTTACCTGGAAGAGATCGCTCAGAAATGCCGCCAATTATACGATTTGACATAATTCATTCATCATGTCATGATTGAAACACAATGTCCAATATAATTGTGTGTGTACAGTAAAGATTGTTATTATAATTCAGATATTTTGATTGATTTTTTTTATTTTGACACCTTGTTATATTTACTGCCTTACTTTCAACAAATGCTTATAACACAATCGACATATTTTAACGATAGCTGAAAGCAAGGCAAATAAACGAACACCGTAGCTTTTCCAGTTTAAAAGTCATCATCATTTCTGCTGGACATAGGGCTTGAAAGAGAAAATTTTGCCCATAATTGCCGCGCCGGGCAAGCGTGTTGGCAATCGCAGAGCGCAGCTTTCACGACGGGGATGCTGCTATCCATGCCTACCTTGTACATTTGAGCTGTCACAGTCGATTGGATATCTCGCCATATCTGTCACTCTGCCGGTAATTGTACTAATTACAAATCTCGGTAAGCATGTTGATTTTAAAAATGGCGATAATTTTTTTAATCCTCTATCTATTTAGTGGTATAATTTAATTTTGGATATAGGTTTTCAATTTGGACTACATTTCATATAGCTGATTGAGGCATCTTCTACACTGATAATAACAATCTAACAGTTGGTGCTGGAAAATCCTACGAAATGTCTCCTTTATACTGAACCTCTTGACGCAATACACATCGATACATACATCTTACATCAAGGTAGTTGAGTCAAATCTTCTCATTTGTTCATATAAAACATAGCCACGAAGTATCAAACATCAAAAACCTAGTATAATAAGTAAAAAAAATGTGCTCATTTTCTAAGCAATGTAAATGGAAAATTCAACTTGGTATCTTCATTTCCAAATCTCAGATTGTATACGAAAACACAACCGGATATACTCTAATTGGGGTATACAATAGTGAAACCATCGTTGCTCTCGGTTAAAATAGCTAGAAATGTCGAATCACCAGATATTTTGTCACTGATAGTGATGTTCTGTGCCAACAGTCGCGACACATGGCAATGTGATTTGGATTAATTCATGTGACGCCAAATTCATAATAAATTCAATACCAATAGGGACTGAAATAGAGTAATCAATTGTTAATTTGATACATAACACCGATTGTGAGGTAAGTTGGATTAAATGGTGTATTTTGAAGTAACAAATAACTTGTTCAGGAATATTCTGGAAACGTACTTTCATTACAGACAGACGATCTAACTAAATTCGCTGGAGTTCACGCTGGACACAGGCCACGCACAACTAGTGCAATTGAGGATCACTTGGGGAGGCCTATATCCAGCAGAGTACGTCTTCTAGCTGATATGATGATGACTGATGATGATAATACTGGTGACTGTAGATGGAGTTCCCCAAGAGGCGTAGTCTAGGCATAGCTTTCCGATAAGGATATTATACTGCTCATTCTCGCCTTGATGCATTTAATGATGAATTCTTCTGTTTTGGTTGATTCACCGCCATCTATCAGTTCGGGGTTTTCATCTGTCTCTAGCGACACCTGGTTCAGGAAGAAGTTATTTTTTCACTGCCAGTTCTCCAAGGCTATTTTACAATTGTATGTACATAACTACAGATCAAGTAATTATCCGTGACGTACCGGCAGAGTAGAATAGTACCTCCCCCTGTACCAGGTGTCGCAAGAGGCGACTTAGGTACCAGAACTGACAGATGGCGGTATATCTCTGCAAAAAGTCAGCTCAAATGTACAGGGCAGGGATAGGCAGCAGCTTCACTGTCATTGCCAGCACGGTTGCCTAGCGCGGCAATTATGGGCAACAGATCCCCTTCTTGCGAAGGTAAAGGAAAATATACGTCCAACATAGAGCACAAAAAAACAACTTATATACGCTGCTGAATATTATGATTTTAAATAATAACTCAGATGCCTCCCTCCGTACCAGGCGTCATAAGAGGCGATTTAGGTACCAGAACCGACAGATGTCGGTATATAAATACATTTTCATTTTTTTTTCAAACTTTTTATTAGACCATGTCGAAAAATAAGCATTATACATTCGCATAATATAGTGAGCGTCTCTGCAGCCTGTAGACGCTTGCAAGGATATCACTAACGCCTTGCCAATCTTGTGATTGAAGATATTATGTCACATTATAGCGTCACTCACCTTACAAACTACAATGCAAACATTGCTTTTTGCTTTACTAATGCAGACGACCTTACCATTATGAAATATTGTTGCCACTTTGTGCTTGGATTATTTGCAATGGCACGGGTTTCGGAAATTATACCAGCCATTGGAAGTTCACTGCTTGACATAAGCCACTCCAAGAAAGGAGGTGTTTTTGCCTATAATTGCCGCGCTGGGCAAGCGTATTAGCAATCGTAGAGCGCAGCTATCGCGAAGGGAATCCCGTCCTTTGTATTTGAGCTGCACTGTTTCGGGTGGATATACCGCCATCTGTTGGTTCTAGTGCTTTAGTCTCTTCTTACGAAACCTGGTGTAGTGTGAGGTGGGGAGTCCATGTCCTGACAGTGAACTTTTAATGGCCGGTATGATGATGATGACTCTACTAGTACCACACATCAAGATTACATGTCTATAATAACTTTTCTTATTACATTTCAGGGTACGTACATCTTTAAGAACCTGAACCTCAACAATCTTGAGAACGGAAGACTGCTTTGGAGGAGCGAGGTCATGGATAGGAAACATATCTATATGTGCCAGAGTTTGAGACTGAGATTCGACCAATATAGCCAGCAGGCTATATTGGTCGAATCTCGAAAGTCTTTCTTTTCTCGAAAGTCGAATGGTATTGATCTGTTGCCGAATGGGTGGCGATGGTGTTCCATCAAATTTTCAATCGGCAACAGATCGGAAGACAGTCGCTGCATTGCCATTGTCAATTGTGTTAATTTAATATGTGCGAGTCAAATGTTCTTTACATATAAAACATTTGGTGTCACGTCGTTTGTGGATGAAGATTTAAACCTCGTTAAACCTATAACTTAAGTTTGATCCAACTTGAGTTATTTTTTATTTATTGAACTTGATTGCACAAAATCTTACAAAATGTACAAATGGATGACCTATTGCCAGTTGGCATTATCTCCCAGTCAACCATTACACGAAACAGAAAAAAAAACATAGTGGCGCAGACACTATATATATAAAATAGATAAACGTTACATACATATTTGTATAAATAAACGCAATAAATACATGTGATATAAAGAATAAATATAAAATAACGTACATCAGAAATAGGGTTATAAAGTTAGAGAAGCAGCATCAGTAAATAAAGTACGGAGAAAGCGTTTTAGAATTAAATTGTTTGGGGATTGCTTAATATTTATTCAACGGAAGCTCATTGCAGAGTCGTTTAGCTGTCACTGTAAAATAGTTTGTCAAAAAACTAGAGTGATGAGAAGGAGTTAATATCGAGAGAGTATTAAAAGAACGGAGATTACGTTCGTGAGAGGAAGGTAGGAATTGGAATCTGTCTTTAAAGTTGGTGCGTACGGATCAAAAAGTATTGAAAATAGTATGGTCAGAACTTGAATTTTGCGACGTTCACGAATAGGAAGCCAGCCGAGATTAGAGCGGTAATGGGAAATATGATCGTATATACGCAAACCGAAAATGAAACGAAGACAGTTATTTAATAGACGATCCAATTAACGTGTTTTTTAGAGATATTAGTGCAGCACACGTCACCATAGTCAATTATGGGTAAAACCAAGGATTGAATAAGAAGGGAAGTTATAGGACAGAATATATCTCAATTTTAAAGCAATATTGTTTTTAAGATAAACGTTTATAGTTAAGGCAGAAGAGAAAGAATATTGCCTAAAACTGTCGTTCTCGGCAATGTGATGGCAATCGCAGAGCATAGGTAAGCAATATGAATACTGCTGCCTATCCCCGTCCTGTTGCATTTGAGCTATAATGTTTATAGTTTACTGAATAGATATCTTTTTTATTAGACCATGTCGACAAATAAGCATACAGTGCGTCATCGTAGCCTATAGTCGCTCGTAATATCACCAGGATATCACTAACGCATTGACCTTGTGACTTGAAAATATTATATCAAATTTCTCAGTAATTCCACTGCCTCTCTCACCCTTTAAACCGGAACACTACTAATGGGCGGCAAAATTATTTAGTCCTGTAAAAATTTAGGCAGCCCGTTTTCCTCTTTTTTCTTTTAACTATTATATCAACATTGCTTCTTTTCCCAGGGACCCCACCCTTATATTAACCACACAAACTTACAGGCTAATATATAAAAGATGTCTGTCAATGATGAATTGCCGATTGTATGAGTATATTAATAAATCCCAAGCGCTGGAAGTCTCTATATACACTGTACATCGAGCGGTTCCAGGCGAACACAGCACCGGGCGATTTCCTGTAAATAAATAAATATGTAGAAATCTCGCTGCCAGGCGGTTGGCCAGCAGTACCGATAAACTATTCACAGTTTCGGCCCCAATGCACTATCCTGAATTATTTCATTGGGGGATTCGCAATTAATAACATTCAAATAGACTAGTTTCAATCCGACCCAATGACTTTTTTCGTCCAAAATTCACTTTAAATCATACTAACATAAATCCCGCCTGTGTCCCATCGGGGTAGGCAAAACTATGAATCTCTATTTACTACAATCTTGGCATACATCACTCGCTTCCGCTTCCTATTCGCATGTCTTTTCATACACGGTCGTTCAGAGCATGTATGAAACGACTTCTGAAATACATAAATAAATATACTCTAAATCAACAATACTATATATGTCCAAGGATGGAAGAATTAACATGTTTATTGGTAACAAGCGGCCCGTCCCGGTTTCGCACGGGTAAATATAAATACATAGGTACATTTATTTAAGTTATAAGCATGTTAATTGAAAGAATCTCTAATTTGAAAAAATTGTATGCTTATCTTAAAGCCTCCCTGTACACTACGTTGGCTGTAGTATTTGTAGGTGGCAACGAAACGTATTGATTTCCTACTCGAGAAAGTGCCAAATACAATTGCTCTCGTCGAGTTAGTTACTCGATGCGCTGCGTGGCAGCCGCCGCCGGCATGTATTTTTATTTAAATTTCATGATATCTTTTAAATGGAATGTCCGATTTCAATAATTCAAAAAGTAATCATCAGGTATTAAGATAGTTTTGAATATTAAATTATCTATTTGGATAAAAAATAATAAATGGTTTGGATAACACGGTCTGATTTTGATCGGCATTTCTATCAATTTGTAAAATGTAAAAAGGAGTTATAGTGACGTAACTACAATAGTTAGACATATGTTCTTGCGAAGTTTTTTGTAGATATTGATATCTTCGATAATATTGTTAAACAGTTTTTGTCATTTCATTGATATTCTTCGCAGCGTATGCGATGAAAGACATTTTATGGCTAATTTTTTCACACTTTTGGTTGGTTTTAATAGGAATTTATAAAGTAATCTAGTAAATATAAGCGTCTAAATATAGCCTATGTTACTCTATGATAATATAGTTTTCTCATAAAAAAAAGAATTATTTAATTGGTCCAGTACTTTTTAAGTTAAATCGCTACATACATAAATCTTTCTTCTTTATAATATTAGTGTATATATAGACGACCTCGATGACCCTATCACAAGAGGTCACAAGAGTGACCAGCGGCTAAAGAGAGCAGTGAAACTACCGGGAAATGTCTAAAGTATGCATCCGATCGTATGCATCTACTCCAGCTTACTAGTAGTGACAGGCCCGATGGTTTACATGGTAGAGATCGAGTCTTATACGACAAAGATCGTGGGTTCGATCAACAAATATATCCCAGGACAAATATTTATATGATAATATTTATGTTTGTTATGTGTCTGGGTGTTATATGTATTTAATTAGTATATTTGTAATTCTTCTTTTATGTGATATCCGTAGCACAAGTGCTTTGAGCGGCTTATTACGTGATCTGGTCAATATATGAGATTTCGTAGGAATTTATTTATTTATTCATTACGTACTGGTTAAACTTAGAAATCTTCACACGTTAACCTTTTCAGGTCTCTCTCTCTCTCTCTCTCTCTTCTCTTGTCCGTCTCGGTCTATCAATATTTGTTTTTAAATCATTAATCATCAATTATGATTGAATCGTGAAACAATCATACGGTCCACGTGATAGTAAACGTTACCACAGCCTTTACACACTCTTACTAATTACAAGGATATCACTAGCTCGTTCCCAAACTTGTGATTTGAACACAGTTATTACATATATATACACATTCGTCACATTATCCAGAAGTTTCACTGCCTTTTTCATTCTTCAAAAACCAGAACACAGCAATGCGGATGCTGTTTAGGGGTTGAAATAAGTGAAAATGATGTACCAATGCAGACGGCTTTTGTACGAGGTCTTTCTCTTACCCTTTTTATTCTTCTTGATTTACTTAGATATAATGAATCATGTAAAAAATGTTGATGTGCTTGAGGTATTTGACAAGTCGAGCTGTGGGCTATATGGTGATCACACCTCTCGCTGGCAACTCATCAATTTCTAGCCAAGTTTTAACTAACTGAGAATACTAAAAGATTTGAGTAAAAATAAAAATCGAGAATAAATTAATTTTTTATTCATCAGCATCTCATACATTGACTCCGCGACATCAGACAACAGGGGAATCACAAATATAAAACTTAAACACATATTTTTAACACCCAGACACGAAACAAATACAAATATCATCCCTTGGCGCATAAGATAGGATCACTACCATTTACACCATCAGGCCTGTCATAATTATGAACGTATCAAACCATCGTATTCGCATTTTATATTTGCAGACGTTAGATTTTCTAGAAAAATCTAACCAAGGGGGTAGTGGTTTACAGTAAATAAAACTAAAAGCTTGAAAGTCAAACGAACAATAAAAAAACGCACAATTTATAGTGAATTATTCCAATCAAACTCCGGAAACATCTACATTTAGAGTTTCGATTCGCACAAAACAAAAAACGGTGCAAAATCATATGTTCTTATAAATCAGAAATCTCCAGGCTCAATGCTACCACGAAATTCATTAAAATTAATTAACTAACATCGAAACACAAACCAAACCCGCCCTGATCAAGTTAGTAATTCATCATGGAACATAAACACAATTCTTCCGTTGAATATATATAATCAATTACTTGAAACAATACCCTTTTATATCGTTTCAATTGTTCTCAATGTAAGTTTATAAAATCAATTGTTAACAGTTAAATCTTAAAATATACTTCTAGCAGCGTAAATTATGGGATTATTAGGATTACGACCAATTTGTTATCGATTCATTATATTTTACACACATATCCCTACTAATATTATAAATGCGAAAGTAACTCTGTCTGTCTGTCTGTCTGTTACGCTTTCCCGGTTAAACCTCTCAACCGATTTTGATGAAATCTGGCATAGACAATCTTTAGACCTTAAGAAAGGACATAGGCTATTTTTGAACTCGAAATAAGGGTTGTAAGGGGTTGCAAGGGGGGATGAAAAGTTGTTTGCATGGATCGCTATTTTTAGAGCTAGAAACTTAAAACTTATTTTTCAGGCCATTGATTCGATATAAATAAACGTGACATTCAAAGTTTATATAATTTGAAGTAAATAGGTATGGTACCCAAAAAACTATTCCACGCGGACGAAGTCGCGGGCACAGCTATTATAATATATATGGCAGAAATAAAATAGAATTCACGCGAGTAGAATATAAACTGTTAAAAAGAGAGCACTTCGATGCATATATGGTGTGAGTTTGAGAAATAGATTAAAGAATAGTGTAATAAGAGATCGATGTGGTGTAAAAGATGATGTTGTTGGTTGGAATGTTTGGACTTGTAAAAAGGATGGATGAAAACAGAATGACTGCACAAATATAAAGATCGGAAGTAAATGGAAGAGTTGGTATAGGACAATTTAGGCAAATATACCTTATTGAGGTAGAAGAGGTATTAAAGAAGGGCCAGGTTACGAGCGTGTTAGAAAGGATTAGAGCGAGTAAGGGAAACGAGAGAGTACACCAACACCGTCGCAAGTGGAGATCCATAGTATCACTTACGGATTACGAGAAAGAGTGAGAGTAATTTTTTGTGCGATACGTCTTTTGATCTTCTCTTCTTTCTCAGTGACATTATGCTGTAGGACACTTGAACTTTATATAAATGGCGTCTATTTTCGTACACTTACAAGCTAATAAAAAACAAAACAGCGTGATAAGGTGAGAGAGCCAGTGAAATTAATAGGTTAGCAACGCGCTAGTGATATCCTTGTGAAATCACGCTGACCGTAGACTTGTTTGTCTGTTGTGATAAAAAGAAACTCTTACCTGCGTTACTTAAAAGTAAGTTTTTATTATATCTGCTTTATATTCAAAACGCTTGTTTGTAAATATGTGTAAAAAATAGTAATGTGAAACATTTCACAATCAATCTCTTGGTAATTTTATAATAGTCGCCATCAAGCCCGCGCATCCATTCGTCCAACTGTCACATCCATACGTGGATACGCAATATCACAAAATATATAAACACAGATGGCTTACTTAAAACAGACCTCGTTAAAAAACATGATTTCTTTGTATATGTATATATACAAAGTGTATATGTACATATTGTTATATATATATAATATTAAATTCCCACATCATCTCATATATTGACCCGACTCCGTGGTAAGTCGCTTAAAGCACTTGTGTCACACACAACAGAGGAATCATAAATATACTTAGAAGGGACGCCTCGCGGCCGCTGAGTTAACACGCATCCGCCACGGAATCATCGACGTCTCATGTACGTAAGTACGATGTTTTTCATAAAAAACTTTATACGTCTCTCGTTAGTCACCTCGGTGTATGTGTAAGTAAACACATAGTGCTTCCAGACGTGACATCGGTTTCTAATTACATATTAAATTGCAGAATGTCTGGATGGGAGGTATCGGCATATAAGAGACAAAATATATCCTCAGAAGATGATGAACAGGGTCGAGGTCCTTCGGGGTCTCGGAAACGGACTCGGCACTTAAATGCGGATTAAATTTATATGAGCTTAGTAGAAGAAAGTGACGACAACTATAGTGATTTAGAGGATGATGTTGGCGATCCTGATTTTATATTAGAAAGAGATTACAATACAGAATCTGATAATTTTCAAACAAGAACAGAAATATTAAAAGATTATACACTTGCTGCAATCTCTGAATTATTTAATGTTATTATAAATATTTGCAAGCAACAGTATGCTCTAAGTACACATGTTTGCATTGATTGGTAGGTTTAAGAGGTCGCTGTAAGTTTAAAATTTATTTGACAAGTCCCAACAAATACGGACAGAATATTATGTTGCTAGTCGACACTTTTTATGTCTGAAATGCAAACATATATTGTGGCAGAAGATCAGATAGCCAAGGTCTAAGTGACGCAGAAAAACGGTGCGCAAACTATTCCTGCTCTAGACAAATAAGACGCTGGCCGATGGTTCTATTTTATAGACTGGTAGATTTGAGTGTTATAAACAGTTACGTACTTTATAATAAATGTACAAATACAGAGAACAAAACTGGTGGCCAATTTCTGCTTTCGCTTGCACGAGAATTATTTTGCCTCAAATAAAATTACGGGTTTATAATGACAGGATTCACCGTGAATTGCGACTTTCTATGGATAGAGCTATTAAACCGACCGATATGCCTGAACCTCCACCATTTCAAAATAATGCGAATATAGATCCAAGTATTGGAAAAACCTGGGCAATCTGTCCGAGTCGCCTGAAAAGACGTGCAAAGTACTTTTGTTATAACTGTAAAAAACCAATGTGCCCGTCATGTTGCATACAGGTATGTAATGACTGCAAATTACACAGTTCCTAAATACACCAAATAAAAGGGTAGTCAATTTTTTTGTTTTTCAAGTGTTTTGTTTTTAAAGGTTTAATTTTTGTTTTATTTAGATTGATATTTATAGAGATAATTTTTTTTAAGTGTTTTTATTCAATATTGTAATATTATGAAAATTATGAAGACTGAAGAAAGCGCCTATATAGAAGAAAATTGTGATCTCACTTATAAATGTTGATTGTACTTACAACTGAAGGGTTTTTTTTATTTTTAAACCTATAACATAATTAGCTAACATACAACCCTTTATAGTAGTATATTTAAAAAGTATTTAGCATGCTTATATACTTTATTATAATGTTTTAAATATCACACGTCTCGTAGACGTCACCTCGGTCGTAGTGTTTTGATTAACCCAGGTCGTCAGCTCAAGGTTAACCAACAATTTCACTGCCACCGTCACCTTTCCAACCGGAACACAACAATGAAAACACTGTTATAAATATAAAAAGAGTGAAGATAGAAATAGCTGAGAGTGAGGTACTAATGCAGATGACATTTTGTGTGAGGTTCGCGCATGTAAGACATATTAAAAACGAGACATCTGTATCAATGAATCGGTGGTGGGCAGCCATTACGCCGGCGTACGTTGAATTCGTTTTTCCGTCCAACGTCATTCATTCGATCCGTTAATCCGTAATCCGTTTACGGCGGTATCAATTTAGGTTTACGTCACACACAAGGAAGGGATTTTATTGAACGGACTTTTGTAACATGTGTCGCGACCCACAGTATCAGGTTTTTCAGTATTAATTATAGCAGTCTAGTTTGATAAAAATAATATATTCCTACTTATTAATTACTTCTTCATAGTCTCGATTCCATCTTTGAAATGCTCATTCCCACTTACAGTCATATAAAAATAATAGGTGACTTCAAAACCTGCCTTCATAAAAATGACATTACTCTACCGTTAGGTACTGGCAGAGTAGAATACTACCTCCCCCTGTACCAGGTGTCGTAAAAGGCGATTAAGGTACCAAAAGCGACAGATGGTGGTATATCCATCCAGAACAGTGCAGCTCAAATGCACAAGGCGTGATAGGCCAACTCCATTGCCCAGCGCGGCAATCTCCCTCAACACTCCCTCTTTTTTGGGGAGGTTTATGTCCAGCAGTGGACTTCCAATGGCAGATATGATGATGGCCTCTTATCTTAATAACCTCACTAAATCTAACAATCTTACTTCTCTATCACTTACCGCCTCTCATAATCTCCCTAATTCAACTCCTTCGTTTCTAGATCTTATTCTCGTTTCATCTCTTCATCGTGTTGCTAAACATGGGTAAAGTTTAGCAGATTCCTTCTCGTATCATGATTTGGTATTTGTTTCCTACAAATCGAGGGACAAAACTCTTGTGCAATGCAATTTTGGTGGCATAGATCTCAAGAGCGTACGCGAAGACGTTTCACGAATGAATTGGGATTTATTGTTCATCTCTCTGTCAATTGATGCAGATCGCATTATTCAACGCCAGCATTATCAAACCGTATGACAAACTACTACTATACGCCCTAGAGTCAAGCATTCTCCAGCATACCATGGTCGTATCACAATATTACTCGTACAACAATGTTACCAAGAACAGTTGCTGAAAAATCTAAAATCAACAACCGACTGACAGAATCGAATCGAGAGTAATATTCCCTAATCAGTAATCACACACTAATTAATCTATGTATATATAGAGATATGATAAGGGTTATAATTTTGAAATTCTGCAGTTCCTTTTTAAACGTATGCGGTATACGTGCGACTGAAATAGCAAGATATTTCCACCTCACTCGATAATTTCCAACTCCCAATATAACAAGTACCGATTAATCATTTATTTCATGATTTATTTCGAAAATAATTTCATATACAAACTACAATATTTATGAAAAGAGAAGCTGGCTGACTGACTTACATATTATCGTAGGGCCTAAACTGATAAGGGTTAGAAAATTAACATTTTTCACAGGGGTTCTTTCATAATGAAGAGAAGCACTAAGAAAAGTATTTTAGAAATTCCCCCCCCTTAATGGGGTAAATCAGAAGTGCAACCTTTGTGTTAAAGTGTGTAAAATTATTATGACAGTTTTACAACTTAATTACATATAAATTGTATAATAAATTTTTTTGTAATATATATCAATTTTGTCTAAATTTGTATCCCCCCACATTACAATGAAACTTTAACATTTAGGATTGGGCTTTTAATGAAACAGAAAAATGTCAACCCGTGTCAAACAGCGTTGGTGATCTCGTTGGCGTGTTGGCAAAGATTTCGTCAGAAATGTTGGTGGCACCACATTCGTCTCCCAGCCATGACACGCTAGAATATCTACTATCGTATAAACGTTTTTTATCTGCATGTTTGTCTTGTGAGTTTATTCTCGTTAGTATATTGGGATAAAATATAGCATTTGTTACTCGTTGATAATGTGAAATGCCGTATGATACCTACCGGCAGATCAGAATACTAACTCCCCCTATACCAGGTGTCGTAAGAGGCGACTGAGGTACCAGAACCGACAGTTGGCCGTATAGTGCCCGTAATAGTGTAGCTCTAATATAAGTTGGCGGGTATAGGCATAGCATTTCCGACGTGAAGCTACGCTCTGATACATAATCGTTTAGTAAAAAGCCATTATATAAATATTTCAAACAGACACTCCAATTTTATTTTTATATATTTACTTACTTAGTTAAGAAGAACGCGCAGTGTTATCTGATAGAAGCAAACAGTTAAGTCAGCGACTTACTTGATTATTTTTTTGCATTTATTTAAATTCCCACAACATTTTATACATCGACCTGATTCTGTGATAAGTTGATAAAGAACTTGTGTTAAGGACATCTGACATCAGAAGAATCACAAATATAATACTTAAATATCCATCAACATATAAATATTTGTCATAACTGGGGTTTGAAACCACGACCTTTGGCACACATGACAGGATCGCTACTATCTGTGCCATCGTGACCGTTAGATTTATGAATAAATAGACATTGAATGTCAACGTAATTGACAATGTGGGAAAATGCGCAATGAAGCATGATATCCACCAGCCAGACTTTTACTATAATCTCATTGTACACAAATTTGCAAGAGGAAACCAGCATGTTAATCCACTCACGTGCACAAATGTAAACGGTCCACAAAAAGTTTAATCAACGCTGGATATTTAACTAAATCAAACTATTATTTAAACAGTTATCCAAAGTTTCGGACACACGTCGTCCACATCAACCAAACTCCCACATACGATAAACTGCATTTTCGAGTTCACAACTTGTCGTAGCCTAACTTAGTATGTGATGCGCTGGATTTTGGAAATTGGACTATAAAACTAACTGAGAGTCCGGATAATGATTAATTACGCTTTGTTTTTGTACAAAACGTAATCTAACTTTCGGTGCTAACATAACTCATCGTAGCAGAATTAAAACATCAACTGCTGGAGTCGTCCCTACAATTCGGGCAATTTGCCCATAATTGCCGCGCTGGGAAAGCGTCATGGCAATCGCAAATCGTAGCTTCGCGACAAGAGTGCTGCTGTCATAGATTTATTTAATTACTAAATCTAATTGTGAAACCTTAAATTTTTTATTAAATATTTCACCAGCCCTGAGGGATATTGATAGATAAAACAAGTCTGAAAAAATATAGGCTATTGACTTTAAATGGTTAAAAACTAATTTAATGAAACAACTCTCACGCTTAATTTCAAATTAAAATTTCCGAAATGTAATCAATTTGTACGAAAGTAATTGAAACCCGCCGCAACATAAAAAAGGGTAACAATTCCGCTTGGGCGGACGAACTTCGCAAATACACTTCGCTTTTTTGCAGCTTCAGTCCGTTTGCTTCAGCTTCATTTCAGAATGTAACTTTCACGATAAATATGTACTCGGGTTACTTTTTCCACATACGTTACTTCCTCACGTGTTTTCGTCTAATTAAACCAGGTTAACAAGCATTTATTATCACAAAGATATCACTAGCATGTTGCAAACTTAAGTCATCATTATTGCCCATCGCCACCCTTTACATTTGAGCTGCACTATTTCGGATGGATACACCGCCATCTGCCAGTTCTGGTAACTAAGTCACCTTTTACGACACCTGGTACAGAGGGAGGTACTATTCTACTCTGCCGGTACTTCTTGACTGCTTACTTAGTGGCTTGAAGGTATTATGTCACATTACCCAGTAATTTCACTGCCTCTCTCACCCTTTAAACCGAAACAATGCCATGCGAAAAAATGTAATCTCCAATTTAAGATTCTCCGTCATCATTATAACGCACTCCTTATGTCGCATCCGGACTTTGACGTATTTGTCGACAACGTCAAATCATTAATAATTAAGCTCGATGTAGAATAATTTAACTTAATGTTAATAATAACTAAATAAATAAATAATAGCCGTCGAACATCCACTGCTGGACAAAGGCCTCCACAACGTTTTTATTTCTAATAAACATCAACTTTAATTCGGAAATCCCAATACATATAACCTTTCTGTTTATTTATTTATTATAGGTACACTTACAGTTACTGTCATACATACTAATATTCATAATTTAAATATAATATTAACTAGACGGTAAACTAGGAAATATGTACACGACATGTTTTGTTTAATTTTTTTTTGTTTTTTATCGAATAGAACTTAAACATAAGGAATACAAGCAAAAAAACAATTAATATGACGAATTAATTTTATATTTACATCATATCATCAATTATTATTATATTTTATGTTGCTGATGACGACTTGGTAGCCAAAATGTTTGGATTTTCTTTCTTAAAAGTAAGGAATCTATTATTAAAAACATTTATTTCTTTGCCACTGCGTTTCAATGTTCAAAGGGTCTAAATGTTTTCCCTATTTTGTTTAAATTTGAGAATAAATACACATGTCTTGAATTGTAAAAAAATTATTACTTTGATTTATTCAGTTCATAACTAGAAATTTGATTATATTTCATATCATAGTTATTTATAATAATATTCACACAAAATTTCATATATTGAGATAACTCTGTGGTAAGTTTTTTAATGCACTTATGTTACAGACAACAGAGGAATCACAAATATAATGCTCAAATACATGTTTTTTTTAACACATCAGGACAAACACAAGATACATTATCATATAAATATTTGTTCTGGATAGGGGTCTGTCAAATTTGTTATGTTTTAGAGTATACAGGTTTGCGATCCGAAAGGCATAGAAATATCGGCAAACTACACGGGCATTACGTGGGCAGCGGGGACGTTCGAGGCAGAGGGATTGTGTCCATTGTGGTAGAAATTCTCCTTTCTCTGGTGTTGCAACAATGCCTGGGAACTAACAGGTGTGCCACAGAATTATGTGAACGTCTCAAGTATAAATGATATAAAACAGAATATTACTCTACTGGAGCAATATTTCAGTGCTTTAGAGAGACGCTTGCGTTTGTTTTTTGTAATAAATGTGGTATTAGTGTTTTGTTTATATTTTTATATACAGTAATCCATAATGTACTGTAATGGGAAAGTGGAAATATGGGAAAGATTTGATTTTAAAATAGAATAAAGAAAACTGTGATAAATAATCGATGTGGTGTGAAAGATGATGTGAAATTTGAGATTGTTCGGTTATGTAGAGAGGATAGGATAGGTGAATGACTGCACAAATATGTAGAGTAGAAGTGAATAGAAGAGTTGGTATATGATAATCTAAGCGAACCTAAACCAGGCAAAAGAGGTATTGAAGAATGGCCACGTCTGAAGTACCAAGAATAAATGAGCGTGTATGAAAGGACTAGTGAGAGCAAATGAATCGAGAGACGTAAGTGGTGATCCATAGACATTTTTTATTAGACGAGGTCGGCAAATTAGCTTACAGTTCGTATTATTAAGCGTCACAGCAGTCTATAGACTCTCCAAATATTACAAGGTTATCACTAGCGCATTGTCAACCTTGTGACTTGAATATATAACGTCACATTTCCCAAAAATTTCACTGACTCTATCATCGTTTTGATTCGGAACACAGGGATGCGAACGCTACTATTTGACGGTAGAAATAGATGAGAGTGGGGTACCAACACAGGCGATCTTTGTATGAAGTCTACTTTATATCTCTCTGTCTACCGCGACGGGACATATTCGTGATTAACACGATCTCTGCTGACGCGGTCAGTGCTGACCATCAGTGAAGATTCCTTTTAGGCCTATTAAATTTTTCAATTCTGTATAAAATTACTAATTTGATTTTTTTCCTTGTATGCTTTTTTATCATCTACACAAATGTTACGTAGTAATAACAAAAGTCAATTTGAGCCACTATTTATGGAAATAATTAACGTCAGGCAGCATTGACCGACGCGGCCTACAGAAAGAAAAAATCGGTTGGCCGTTACAGGGGGCCGCGCGGGTCGTGGTGTCGGGTAGCACTTCGCGCTTCCCCGCGTTCGTTTGCGCTCGCACTTGCCGCCCGTTTCTTGAAGTTACACGCCGTGCTGTACTTTTAAATGTAACATTTGTTACTACTGCAGTGCATTTATTGGGTTTCATTGGTTTATTTGTTATCACTATGGATGAATTCAACGATTTTGAAATTACGCAAGATATCTTAAAAACCAGAGACAAGATTTTTTTATGTATAAAGATATAACAATTAGATAAAACAAATACGAAAGATTATTACGTAAATATTTGCCCTGGGTGGGTATCAAACTTCCAACCTTTGGTACACAAGATACGAACACTACCGAATGCGCCATCGGTTGTTTTTATACTTTGTTTATCCTCTGGACCTAAGATGATTGTGAACAGTGTCGAAGGCAATCTCTTTTCTCTGAAACGAAACTTCGTAACACATCAAAACTAAATTATAAAAATGTCCTAAGCATTAGATAAACTTATTGATAAAAAAATTAGTTTGGTTTGATAAAAGTTGTGAGAGAGAGAGAGTTTACTACTTTTCTTTAGCTGTATTTTCTTTTTTATAAACATTCATTCGTCTGTATCTTTCAAATGCGATTTCAAAGTTTAGTAGCGTATTTTTCTAAGTAGTTTTAAGTGCGCCATTGTTCGTGAAAGATTGTTTGAGTCCAAACTATTTGAGTGGTTTAAACTGAATTTCAGTCTTAAATATATTTTATTTAAGTGTGCCCATTATAAACATATCTGAAAAATAAATTAATCATATAAAATATATAATTATAGATAAAACAAACGACCCAGATGACCCAAGGGATTATAAGAGTCTAGAAGACACCTATATCATTTAATCAGGCCCATTTTAAACTAGTCTGCCGGTACTAAACCTGACTTAAAACTAAATTTCATCATCATACCAGCTATTGGAAGTCCACTGCTGGATATAGGCTTACCCAAGAAAGGGGAAAGTCATGGCTAAAAATCCCCCTATCTTTGCGAAGCCTTTGTCTTATGGTAGACTTTCTATGGCTGATAAAAAGATGAAGATGATCTTCAATTTAAAATTCGACGTTATGGTCGTCATATCAGCCTTAGGACGTCCACTGGTCAGCCTCCACCAAAAAGTAAGAATTTGGCTAGTAATTACAGCGGTAGGCTAGCGCAGTGCTATGAAAACTTTGTTACCTATTTATGTATTACATTTAAGCTATGATTATAATCACCACATTAGCCTAGAGACGTCCACTGCTGGACATAGGCCTTACTAAGTTTACGTCACAGCGCGCCGTTTTGTGCCGCCTGGAACCAACGACTCTCCGAAACCTTCACCAGGTCGTACATTCACCTAGCAAGGGGTCCCACGCTGCGGTTTTCAGAACGTCCTTTCTCTACCATCCTCTCAAGAACCATTCTCCCTCTCAGTCGCCGCCTGGTACATGGGAAGGTACTATTCTAATCCACCAGTACATCGCAGAATTATATTTATTTATTGAGAAAATGTATTATATTCGCTAAGAAAGCTACCTGCGTTATATTTACATAATAAATACATAATATTCACTCGTGTTACGGACATCCTATAGCAAAGGAATCACAAATATAATACTTAAATGTATATTGAGCCGTGGAGGTACCAGCAAAATAGAACAATACCTGGCAATGCAGCAGTTGTCGTAAGAGGCGACTAAGGTACGACAGATAGCGGTGCAGCGGATTCAGTGCAGCTCAAATGCACAGCGCGGGGTTGGGCGGCAGCATCCCTTCCGCGATAGCTGCGCTCTGCGATTTCGACTCCTCTTTTCTTGGAGAGGCTTAGGTCCAGCAGTTTACTTCTAATGGCTGGTATGATGTATTTTCAACGCAAATGACACAGAACAAACATAAATATAAATATTTGCTAGTACAGAACAAACCCACGACCCTTGACGTATAAGATAGGATTCACAACCGCCTGCGCCATCGGGCCTATCAAAATCTATCTAGACCATTGATGTTGCGTTTTATTATTCAGAATTATTTCTAAATAAATTATGAATAGTCATTTATATAGTAAACATTAAATAAAACCTTTTTAAATTGACACTAAAAGTGCCCTAAAAATTCATTCAGTCATTTTTAGTCAAATTGTAGTGACTGTATTTGCGTTCGGAAGCGAAATCCGGTATTTGGCTAGTTCTCATACCGGCGAACGGACGTTTGAGGGTTGAGTGTTCTATTCTGCATACTGTTGTGTTAATGTTTGCTTGCAACGGGAGGGTTAAAACTGTATTTTACGGTTATGTCATAAATAGAGGCAGGGATGTATCCTATTACTAGGATGACAGATAAACGCGTTAGCATAGGCACTCATGATATGACGTTGCCAACCTTGGCGTGCCGTGAGGTACCGGCGGGGTAGAATTGTACCTCTACCTGTACCGGGTATCGTTGAGGATAACTAGGGTATAGTGGAATATTCATACGAAACAGCGTAGCTCTAATACATGTCTACCCGTTACGAAACTATGGCCTGCAAATGTCACCACGCTTACTTAGCACTTAATTGCAATATTTTCACTTTCTTGGGAGGCATCAATCTGACAGTGGGCGTCCACCGGTTGATATGATGAGCTAATAATGGTATAATACAAGCAGTTGCTGCGTTTGCGTTAAATAAGTTTGTATACATATTTATTTCGTAGGCCAACATAAAAGATCCAGCAATCGATCTCTATTATTTCATATCCTTGGAACTTTGAAAAGACCTAACACTGGTCCTTACAGACTTGTGCTTGGTTATTGTGATAGGCTTTGCCGAAACGAAGTTACTAGAATAACGACTTTTGAAATGTCTAACAAGTACCTCTCTATTACATTTGTCATGGAACCCTTTGATAAGTCATCATACCAGCCATTAAAAGTCCACTGTTGGACATAGACCTCCCCATATTGCCCATAATTGCCACGCTGGGCAAGCGTGTTAGCAATCGTAAAGAGCAGCTTTCGCGATGGGGAAGCTGAATTTTTTGCATGGATATACCGCCATCTGTCGGTTCTGGCACCATAGTCGCCCTTTAGTCGACACCTGGTACAGAAGGAAGTTACTATTCTACTCTGCCGGTACCTTACGGCAGTATTTGATAAGTAATCTGTAGAATAAATAAAACTACTTTTCTTTTTTTAATCAGGGTGACGAACAGTCTGCACGATAGTAAACGTCACGGCAACATACGAGTATAATTGCTCGTAATATCACTACTGTGTGCCAACATTGTACTTAAAGATCTTATGGCATAATACCCAGTAATTTCACTGTTTCTCTCACCCATCAAACCAGGACACATCAATACGAATACTGCTATTTGGTGGTAGATCAAGGTAAGAGTCAGTTATATGGGGTCTACCACATGTGATATTTAAGGCACCCTAAATGTTTGAATACTATATTCCTAACATAATTACAACTTTCATGTCGTTGAAAAACATTGTAAGATTTTAAAATTATGTGTCTTGTTGCTTTTATTGTTAAGGAATGTTCTAGAATATATCTCTTTATAAAATTATTAACGTTGAAGAAAGCTTTTCCATGATTTTTAATAAATTAGAAGAATTTAAATAGAAACCTTGATGCATATAATTTTATATTTTACTTTACCCAAAAAATGTAATTAATTTTTCACAGTTTCGATTATCCGCAATTTAAGGTTTAGCGATTGCGAAGTGGCGCCACCAAAACTAGACGCCATTTTTTTAGATTCTTAGACAAATGTATGTTAACAAAGTATTTCCATGAAAAAAAACTTTGTCAAAGCCTAACAACTTAAATGTTTGAATTTCCAAACAAAATACATTTACTAAATAATAAATTTACTTCGATACAATTACATAGCCTATTCGATTGTGAAGTTTCAATTTCTAGTGGCGTGCATTTCAAATATGCAACTCTTCAATATTTGCCATCGTTTGCTATTCCTATTTGATTAAACCAGCTCAATCTACAAAATGGAGGAGCGCTAGCATCCGTATCCGGCAGCACGACATGGCGGCCAAGGAAGCCATTTTGATAAAACGTGACACGAATGGCGGGAAACGAATTTGGCGCTGATTTGAGACGGTTAAGTAAATCTACGTTTGTAAACAAATTGGAAATTATTTTATCATATAATAAATGCTTTTTTTCTTAAGTTCTATTCTTAGATACATTTCTCAATGCCATTATTTATAAATTTAATGTCTGTCCATTTGTATTTTTCTGTTAATCTAGGTACTCTGTGGAATAGTAAAGTTGTGGTTTCGGAAGAACCCCTATTACAAAAATCATATATTAAGTTCATACAATTAATTAAAGCGAAATAAATAATATGAGCGGAAAAGTCACGAAGAAGTAATATTGCCCATACATAGTGTCTCCGTACCACTATGTGCGTGCGTTACACACACGACCTGGAACTTGCAGAACACGATACTACTCTGCGGTACCCCGCCACCCAACCCCTACATGCATAGTAGTCCTAATTTAAACATTGCTAATATAAGCTAAGCTGTGTTGTACTGGCAGAGTAGAATAGTACCTCTTCCTGTACAAGTTGTCGTAACAGGTGACTAAGATACCAGTTGGCGGTTTGGCCACCCAGAACTGTGCAGCTCAAATGGACAGCAGCATCCTCGTCGCGAAAGTAGCGCTCTGCAAATGCGAACACGCTTGCCCAACACTGCAATTAGGAGTATAATTCTTCCTATCTCGTGGAGGTCTATGTCCAACAGTGGACTTCCGATGGCTGATATGATGATGACTTAGACAATACAAAAGATGTACGTAAAAAGTTACCTGATGTAGGTATGTCAGCGTTAAATCAAGTCTGATAAGAACATTCTTTTGTTATCAATGAGAATATTCATACAATAACACATTATCGATAGTCACAAAATATAATACAGACCTTAAAAAGTACGTAACTAAATACTTTGAACTATAACGTAACTGAAAAGGATGTAAAAACATAACATTATTAGAAATAGGTGTGTGAGAAAAATTTCATTAAATAGTAATAAAAATATATTTCACGAAACTAAAAAACACGCTTTTAAAATACTACATCAAATTAAAAACACAAAAATATTTTTTATACCATAGTGAAAATAAAGGACAAGAATTACTAGAGGTATTCTGAACTAGTTAAACCTAGTTACTAGGTTACTAGGTCTACGAAATGTATAGCACAACGCACGCCATGCTTTGTTCACAATATTTTATGTTTCTTTTTTTAGTTCTAAACAGAACTTGTTAAGTAATGTAAACTAGATGAGTACTTTAGCTGGAAATTAGGTATACGGTACGCATGCGCATGCGGCTGCGTAGTCTCACTTGCTATGATACACAGAGGAAATCGATCAGTACAATGAGATAATCTTAACAAACTATTGTATTGCCACCGATTTTTGAAATGTTTGCAAAGTTTCAATATAATCTGTCCGCCTAAAGTGGGTCAAAATTGACTTCGAAAAAGTCGGTTACAAACATACACAAATACAATCATACAACTGGAGCTAATAAAAAGCTTGTAAAAAGGTATAATATAGGTAATGCAATATATTTATACCGTTATATAGTCACATACAGACATACATAACATACCAAACACACAAACACACACTATACAATTGCTAGAATAAAAATCCCCAATCACCTAATTTTATGCACTTGGAACTTAAAATAGTTACTCAAATTTATAGTTCTTAATTTTTAAGGGGAGAAAATAATACATTAATATAATTGTGATTACTTGATATTAAACTTCTTATTTTATATCTTTATTTTAAGTAAACAAAAAGTTCAAATAAATTGTTATTGTTATACAACTAAACAATATAAACCAAATAAAGTAATCACTAGTTAAATACATACACGATGGCGCAGATGGTAGTAATCCTGTCAGGTGCGCTAAAGGTCGAGAGTTCGACTCCGATCTAGACGATTTTTATGTGATGATATTTATTTTTGTTCTGTATATGGGTGTTAACTATATGTATATTTGTGATTCCTCCGTTGCCTGATGTCCTTAACACAAGTACTATAAGCGACATATTACGGAATGAGGTCAGTATATGAGAAGTTGTAGGACTTAATTTATTATTTATTTATATATATTTAAATAAGTAAGTTCGGAAATATCCCAAAAATATTAATAACATCCTAATAGGAATGCATTGCGCTGCAATAAACATATACATTTAGTCTATATATAAGTAACGCAACAATTCATAGACAACTACTGATCACCATAACAGTGGATTGTCTTCTGTATTATTGATGACTGACTGTCATATCATCGCGGGGTCTTAACTATAATGATAAGAAAGTGATAACGTGGAACACTAAAACAAATTATCAAATTTACTCCCTAAGGGGGTGAAACGGGGTTGCAAAAATGGTATAAAACTTTGCTGTTATTGAAGTCATTTCAATGAAATATCTTATCGTAAAACATCTCTTTCGAAGAAGTGCTAGTGCCAGGAGGTGAAAACTTTAGTTATATTTCCAAAAATGTCTGATACAAGTTACTGGATCATTACGTCATGTCTAACTTCGAATTTTCACTGATTTCTAGACAATTTCCAAACCACTGGCACAAACGAAACATAACACTATTATTTATTCTGAAAACCGTAAGCAAATTGGTTAGTCGAGTCGATATTACCGCCACTCGGAGCCAATTTCACGAACCCTTAAACTTATCCGGATAAATGTGAACAATCTCGCACTCGATAAAATCCTGCACAATATCAGGCGGGACACCTGGCTATTTTAACTTGCAGGTTCAAATAGCGCAATCGACTGTTCCTTTGAAACTACAAAATCAAGCAATTTTATGGAATGCTAGTACAAACTGATGCTTCTGGATATTCGAAACTAATTTGACACTGTTGTAATGCTACCAAGATGAAACAGATTAACACTCCGCTGTCTGTCTGTCTGTCTGATAATCATTAGGTTGTATCTCCAAAAACCTTGACAGGTTAACAGCTGAAAATCAATTTTCAGAAAATATTAATTTTTGGAATTAAATAAATACATATTTAGGATCCTACATTAAGCGTGAATATATTGCCGTTTTCTTTTTAGTTGGGCTAATCAATTTTAGACCATATGTCATTTGGGTCCTGCGACGTATGTTGGACTCTCTATCTAATCTTCAGGTAAACAAGAACCGGGTGGTATACCACACTAAACCCACCAGGATGTGCTCTCCACCGACAATAAAGGAGGTATGGTCTACTTCTGGAATCGCCACCTCCCTCCATCCCAGTGTTATTTTTTAAGAAACTCTTGATAATCAGGACAATTCTGACACATCATCTTTAGTTGGTTTTGAAGACGGTCGCCGCAATGTCACTGAATCGTAACGGAAACTAATCGGAACAAACTATCGTAAAAAGTTTAAAAAAATATACATTTTAAAGCCGTTAAAAGACTAGTTTAGCTAGACCGTATAAGAGACCTAAATAATGATAGCAGTATCGTTAGTAAGAACAAACTACAAATTAAATAAAGTTAAAAAAAAAACAAAACAGCGCCGAGTAAATCACCCCTGAAATGTGAATAAAGTGTCTGCTCAGCTCTCAAGGCTACCTGCTTACATTTGTTATTCTGAACTCTTATCCAATTAAAGGCCTGACAGCACGACAGAGAAAAACTCTCAAGGCACTTAATTGGTGTTTAAAATTCAAACATAATATGTACCCTATTGTAATTTTCTAAATGCCTTAGAACGCTTTTGCCGTGAGTTACCGGCAGAGTAAAACAGTACTTCCTTCTGTACCAGGTGTCGTAAAAGGCGACTAAGGTAACATAACGGACAGATGGTGGTATACTTTTTGAAGATAATACAGCTCAAATGCACAGGGTGGGGATGGGCAGCAGCATTCTCGTCGCGTAAGCTGCGCTCTACGATTGCCAACAGGCTTGCTCAGCGCGGCTATTATGTGCAGAATTCTATCTTTCTCGGGGAGGCCTATGTCCAGCAGTAGACTTTTAATGGCTGGTATGTTGAAACGCCTTTGATAGATAGTTTCTTGATAGCAAGCTGTAGCAAATATTTTTTTTCATTGTCGTAGCATTAATGAGCGTTTAATTCCTGAACAACTTATCTTTTAGGCAGATCAAAACGTCCTATAAGTACTAAGAGGTTATTCCCGTTACTTTTCGAATACCAACGTCTAGAAAATATTAGTATTAATAAAGAAACAAAATAATCACGACAGAAATAATGACTAATAAGTGATTTACAGATTAAAAAATCGTACATTATCTCAACCGTAGATATAAAAACACCTGCATGCTATCTCATTGATAAGGCAACCTTCGAATATGTATCAGACATATAAGTCAATGTCTGTTGGTGAATAGTCATTTTGATCGAGTTGTTCCGATAGGTCAGGATGTCCCGTTCTTTGATGTTGTTCGCGGCGGTGTTGTTTGCAGCGGTGTTGGGCGCACGGGGACAAACTACAACTGTCAACCAGTGTGAGTACTCCGCTTATAAAGGAAACGTGAAGGCTGAGTGTTTGGCTGAGCGGTAGAAAAAATTGAAATCAGGATAATAAAAAAAATTAAACCCTTTTTAAATACCACTAATTGTCGACAAACTTCGACCTTAATTAAAGAACAATTTAATAGACCATGTTTACGAGAGGCGCCAGGCGCCGTAGTCGCATCCGCACAGCCTGCGGCTGCCTGCGCGTTGACGACCCAACAATTGAACCATGTTTTCTCCATTTATGTATGTCTATGTGTCATGGACTTTATGTATTTATATTGCGTTTTCTATAAGGAAATAGCTTTATGGACTTCTTCTCCCTATTATCTTTAATCGAGTCAAATTTCACGTTCATCCGTTCCCGCAATTTCCTAAGAGACAGAAAGTTTCTCAGTTTACATAAAAATATTTAGATTCCGGCTATATATTATATACATATATATATAATTAAATATTTGACATAAGGCTGATTGGTCTATAGTTGTTTTTACCATTCTTGTCTCCCTTTTTATGTATTAATACTATTTTTAATGTCGGCCATTGTGCTGGAATTACTTCAGTGTACAGTAAATCATCAAAACCATGTTTTCGTATAGGTGCAATGTAGATTGTACACGATATTAGCAGCTAATTACTGATTTGACCTGGGCCGTGAGATTTTTCTTTCTTCTGGGTTTCAATGAATATCTCTTCAGCTAGTATGGAAGGTACACTAGCGTTGCTATTTAGGTCTATACTGCCTGTGTGGTTGTTATTTGTGTACATATTTTCATAACAGTTTTTGCTACTGCTAGAATATCTGATCTCTTTGTTTTTGTCCTGCCTTGTCAGTTGTTCGTGTTGGCTATCCAATTAGTTTGATAATCTAAGTATCTAAGTGCTCTTTTAACACCTCCTGTTTAAGCTATCTGGTTCTCAAAGATTACAAGCCTATGACGTTTGCGACGTCTTTCTTCATTTGTGTTTGTATATTTCTGCTTAATCTGCCTATCTGTCTATTCAATTCTGCTTAATCTTTATCCTTATAGCTCTCGTTTTATTGGACGTATTAATTTGACCTTTTATCTAATAGTATTTTCTTAGTGAAATTAGGTTTTTGTTTAGAGTTGGTGGTGTCTGTTGTTGGTTTTTTAATTGCTTTTGGCAATGTCAATAAAGCAGATCTACCACGAGCCACATAGTACATCGAATTGTTATTTATATTGATTTTCTTTAGAGCGGACGTGGATGATTTGGTGAATTGTCTGGGGAATCGATGCTCTCTCTTTTCTTTTGGCTTTTCTCGACAGAGAAAGATTTATTTATCTCTCTTTCTAATGACTACCATTTAAAAATACTGTGTCGTTTTCTGTATAAGTAATTAAAGAGGCTTAACTGTTTAGTTTTCAGACGAAGGTTTTGTAAGCGCCTTCGCAGATGGAGTTTTCATCTACCTTGTAACACCGAGCCTTCATCGCCATCAGTTTTTCTTATAGGCTCTTTTCTAACAATTCGAGTAATGAATATGCAGTTTTAGTTGTAAGACCCGTCCAATAATCGCAGCCTACGACTAAGATAGGCTTGCTACACGTTGACTGAGGCGATATGGGACTCTACCTGTGCATCGTAGCATCGTAGAGCTACTAACTTCGTAGTGCCTATGATTAGGCCTAATTGAATAAAAATATGTCTATTTAATTTTGGTGCAGTCGTTTTCGAGTTATGAGAGTCACATTTTAACGATTCATTTTTATTTATGTTGGATTTTACAAGGTAAATATATATGTGTGTATTCACACACACCTGACTTCGAGATAAGTCACTTAAAGCACCGGTTTTACAGACATCAGATCACTGAGGAATCAGTAATATTCATCATAAAAATATTTATCCTGGATGAGGATTGAACACACAACCTATGTTGCACAAAAACATTACCAACTGTATGTATATATGTACAGGTACCGCGAACCCTGGCGCACTACCTCTTAACACTTACATCGAAGGCTGCACTACCCCACCCTGCGACCTGCCGCAGCTACAAGATGTGGTGATTAACATAGTCTTTCAAGCCCGTAAGTCGTTTCACTCTATTAGATTAGATCGCCCGCCTGCTTACCTTGCAATCATGGGTTAAGAATAATCTTCCTACATTTCCTTGAGGAATCACAGAGAATGTGTGAATATCATATGAGTTGTTGGATCTCCACTGGTGGACAAAGGCCTCTTCGAGCTGGGTAAACGTACCTAGTAGCTAACGTGAAGCATAGCTTTGCGATGAGAATGCTTCAGAATCCCCAACCATATTGTATTGGAACTACGCCATTTTAAATGAATATACCGCAGTTTATATACCACGGCACCTCCGTTGCTACTTACGACACCTGGTACAGGGTCAGATACTTTTCTACTCCAGCGGTATCCCCCGGCAGCGTTCAATGAACAATTAATATAAAACTGATCTCTATTTCATTCGTCTGACCAGGTCAGTGACGAAAATATCGTTACTAAACTAAGGTAGACTACAAAATTCTTTTAAACGACAAAGTCAACACACAAGACTTGAAGGTATTATGTCACATCACAGTCATTTACTGCCTCTAGTATCCTTCAAACCGGCACAGCAATGCGAACACTGCTGTTTGGCAGAAATAGGCAAGAATGAGGCACCAATGGCGATGACCTCTGTATGAGATCTACCTTTTCTGATTTTTGCATAAACATTATAACATTTTTGTTGCAGCACGAACTATGACCAGTATGACCACCCTAGCCACAGCTTACATGTCCCTAGGCTTCATCGTAGTGCCAATTCCATACCCTCTTCAGGAAAACGCGGTCACTTGCAACTTCCTCCAGAATTCGTACTGTCCCGTGCTCGCAGGCGAAGTCCTGCAGTATACACTCAAGATGTACATTGAACCGACATTCCCTGTGGTAAGATATTTCGATACAGCAATAACGTTATAGAAATCAAGATTTTCCTGTAGTTGTAACAAACATATTACAATGTACTTCTTTTGTTAAAATTGAAAAATATTAGGCTCTAAATATTTTTAAAATTTAAACGGAAGAGTCTTTCTTACTGCTTTTAAGAAAATTGCGGTACCATTCAAGTTAGTGTGCAGAAGAAATTTAAAGCTATTTATACAAAATGCATTAAATTCAATGTCGTTTTTAAATGCAAACATTTTAATGACAAATTGACGTATTCAAATTGAGTAAACATTTATGGTCTATTGAAAGTCAAGCGAATGATAAGTTTTTATAAAATGTTATGTGTTACGGTCGAATTTCGACTACCGCGCGACAACGAGTCTTATTTATCGATCGACCTGAGAGCACTGTGTGACATCATGAACTAGATTAGGCGTCAGGATTACGATCACTTACGAGTACGAGTACTTCTGAGGCACAAGCCCTGGCATTTTCTTTCATTAGGATGGTTTTCTCCGCTGCGATAGGTCAAAGACCTATGTTTGAAGTCAAAAGTAGAGCATTACGGATATCAGACAAAGTAAGAGTCACAACTTATAGATTTTAATTTGAACCCACGATCGTTGACGCACAAGATAGGAACACTACAATCTGCACCATTGGGCTTCTCCCTTTTTTTCAGATTTATGGGTAATTAATTCTTTTTTGGAACGAAGTCCCATATCGCGCGTTGCGAAAGGGGCTAGACGGAAAAAAATAAGACCAAAAGTTGTAACAACGCCTTTTGCTATAGTTGTAAGCCGTGCGGCGTGCGCGTGCTTCTCTGTCCGTCTCTCTCTCGCTCTCTCTCTCTCTCTCTCTCTCTCTCTCCTTCTCTCTCTCTCTCAAGAAAGTAAGCCAGTAATTTTCGTTTCGTTTTTCTATTTCGCATTAAACAGTGTGGTGTCACGACGATTGATTTTGTAGAGTGTATACACGTTCTTTGTACAAACTTGTAAATTTTACTAATTTTATTATTTGTATTATTAAAATTAGTAAAATTGAGTCTACTGATTAAGTTTATATTTCATTATATTTATTCATAATAAATATATATATATTATTATAACCTAATTATTATAAACTATTTTTTTACAGGGTACCTCAGTGACTATTGAGTTCCGTGTGGTGGACGAAGCCAGCTCAGCCATAATTTGTATCAGAGTGCCTATTAGGATCGTGGAACCTGTCCAAAAGAATGGGATATCAGCCCTTACTGGAAACTACACGGTGACTGGCCAGGAAAAATGAATCGAGATGTCTACATACATATAGTAAACTAAAAATAGAAGCTAACAACCAAAGTATTTATTTCTGTATTTAATTGTAATAAAAGACTGTAAATGCAACACGTTTTTCTTTTGTTTAAACAACCTTTTTTTACAACATCTCATACATTGACCTGACTCCGCAGTGAATCGCTTAAAGCACTTGTGTTACGGACGCCAGACAACAGAGGAATCACAAATGTACTACTTGAATACATATATAACATCCAGATACATAACAAACACAAATATTAACATATAAGTATTGTGGGGATCGAACCCACAACCCATGGTGCACAAGATAGGATCGCTAACATCTGCAAATCGGGCCCGAGTGACTCTAGTTTTAAGTACTGACTGAGGACTTTGTTTTCAAAGAGAAGTTTCGGCACATTTTGTGATAATCCGTTAAAAGTTAAATAAGCGACGTACACTTTAAAGAGAAACATCCATTTCCGTCACCGTAATCCACTTCACATTCTAGACTATCCTTACACTTAGACCTTATAGCTTATCCACTCCAATGTTATAACTCTCCAAGATAGGGGAAGTTTTGCTCATAATTGCCGCGCTGGGCAGGCGTGATGGCAATCTCAGAATGCAACTTCGCATCGAGGATTCTGCTGCCCATCCTCACTTCGCTATTACAGACGGATATACCGCCACATGTCAGTTCCGGTATCACAGTCGCCGGCTCACGGCTAACCTCACCCTATCACCCATCACACACACCTTTTACGTAGAGCAGTACACTGTTTTTACCGGCGAACGCGTGCGGTCTACAACCTCTAGCGATAACCAGCTGCACTGAGCGACCGGGCGCATTTATTTCTTTATTGCAAAGCTTAACTTCATCCCCAAAGATAGCCACTCGAGCCTAGGTCGAGCCTTAGATTCCTCTACGGCTTGAGTTTTTAGTTGAGGACGCCCCCTGGGCACAGGGACCTCGCCCCCTACTCGTGTAATTTCCCTATGCCGTCAAGTACCGGCAGATTGCCGTTGAGTACCGGCAGAGTAGAATAGTAACGCCACTTGTACCACGTGCCGACTATGGTACCGGAAACGACAGATGGCGGTATATCCATCCGAAACAATCTCAAATGAACTCTGAAACTGCATGCCAACATGCTTGACCAGCGCGACAATTATGGGCAAAAATCCTCCTTAATTGGGGACGCCTATGTCCAGCAGTGGACTTCTAATGGCTGTACTAATAATGATGAATATCCCTACCGTCCGTTCCAATGCTGGGGTCAATATTTGTGTGCATTTTTTTCAAATTTGAAATGAAGATAGTCCAAATATCTCATTAAGAGGCTGCTTTTTCAGCTATTAAGCTCTCAGGACGCGTTAAGCCGTTGTGAAGCCTATTGAATTCATCATGAGACATCTCAGAATCCATCGCCGAAAATAAAGGTAGATAATTAATAATAATTAATGCACCCCACTAAAGATAAGAATGCCAAAAATGCATCCAATTCTTGTTCAGAGAATGATTTAAATATTTTTATTATTTAAGTTTCGTTCGTTTGCTAATTAATATCAGTGAGATTTTCCATTACTGTATACTTCAGTAATCATAGTCCTTTTCCAATTAATTACGATTACGTCACACATTTCGTTAGACAATATAATTTTGAATATTTTTATTTGTTTCAGAAGTTTATTGAAAGATACAGTCCCGCCTTGTCGACGAATAATGTTTTGTCTGATAATTCGTGTTCTGGAAAGTGGATCTGACTCCTTACATCGTTTGCAATAAGATTGCCTCTCCTCGCTTTAATTGCCACAGGCCATCAACTGTTTAGATTAACTAAAATAATAATGTTCAAAGTGTGGGAAATGTTAAAACGGACTCTAATTTTATATATTATGTATAAACAGTACGAAGGTACCCAGTTACCTCGTCACTATGATATTTTTTTGTATTTGTCTCTGACATAAGGGTTAAAGGAATCTTGTATCATTATCTTGTTACCATCTCTTGCAACTCTTCAGCTGATGGTGCTAACAGTAATTGATCATCAGCGTAAATAACACATCCGATGAGTAACCCATTCATGCTTAAATCACATTCACTGGCTTTCAGACGACAGACAGTTGTTTAAAACAACGTCTCATACATCCTGACAATACAGAAATAACAAATGTGATACTTAAATACATATTTTTCACACTCAGACACAGAACAAACATAAATATCATCGTATGAATGTTTGTCCTGGGTGGGGATCAAACCCGCGCCTTCTACGCCACCACTGAACGTAGGTCATACCTACGTTCAGACAGTTCCCTCTTCCATTTGGCGAACCTGAAATTCAAAACCTCAAATCCGTTAGCTGAAGATTCAAAGCCAAACTGATATAGGGGACACGGTTTCCTATTTGGATTTGCAACGTAAACCCGAAGTTTTTCTTTGCCCTTATTTCTGTCGATCCTTTTGAATTGGTACCAAAATGTTGTACATCGCCACCACTCGAATGTTTCTATGCTTTTTTTTCTGAATGATCGTGTCACGAACCTAGATTTAATGTAGATGTCGTCGTGCCATGGTGGCGTCATCAGGTTAGATCTTAAACTGCTATTTGACGGTATTAAAGCGCAGTTTAACTTGTTACATTATTTATTTGCCTTTTTGGTTAGGATTATCATTTTTGGTTAGATTAGGGATTGGAGAATTTTAAGGCCGTTTGTAAGTAGTTTTGAAATGGACCTGCAGCTGATCCCGACTTTGTGCAGGTATGTTTTTTTATTTTGCAGTTGACAACTGATGTCTTTTATTCGACAAAAAGAGAAGTGTTACTTTGTTGTAGAGATAAAATATTAAAAAAAAATTAAAACCGCCATTCACAGACAATAAATTTGAAATGGAACATTGTGGATGTAGCGATGTATGGAAGTATGAATGCAGGGATATATGAATATATATATTAATGTTTGTTACTCCTTCATGCTGAAAAAGGTGAACAGATCTGAATAAAATGTGGCACCAAGAATAATAATAATCTGGAATAACACATACGCAGTTATTCTGACAACATGTTCCCGTGGGATAAATATGGTGTTTATTCTTGTCTATGAGATCGGCTCGACTTAGTCTTATTTCCATACAAGTGTTCGTCAGGGGTGAGAAATAAAATAAAAACTTCACCGACAAAGTCACAAACAGAAAGCTAATAAAAACTAATAAAAATTGTGTCTTTAGGTTGTCGATCCCGCTTATCTAGATTTTTAAACATCTGATAATGTATCGTACAAATAGTATCTGAATGCATTTACGATACGCAACGTTGTTAGTTGGCTATCTTATAGATATATTTTTTATCAACATTCATAAAAATGAATTAAAGGAGCCGGCTGAGTAGAAAAGTACCCTTTGTAACAGGTAAGAGGCGAGTAATGTATCAGAACCGAGAGATGGCGGTATATCAATCTATCCGAAACAGTGTACCTCATATACACAGGGCGGAGATAGCCAGCAGAATCCCCGTCGCAAACGCTGCGCTCTGTAATAGCCGACACGCTTGCCCAGCGCGGTACTTTTAGCAAAAGTCCTCCTTTCTTGGAGAGGCCTATGTCCAGCAATGGACTTTCAATGCCTGGTATGACGATGATACCGCCATCTATCGGTTCCGGCGGTCTAATCACCTCTTAAGACGTCTCTTTATACGAAGAGGTATCATTTTACTCTATTAGCTTATTCAAAATATCCCTTGGAGCTATTGATATTAAAATGCTCTGTATAATAATATGTTAAAACTAATTTTTAAGATACGACGCGTTTTCCCATTTACAACTAGTTTTTAATGTATGCCTTTGTTAAAACTAGTAATTTCTATTCAGACACTATACTAGAAAATTCTCAAATCGAATATCTGTTACACATGCTTTACTGCCCATCTCTGCCCTGTGCATTTGAACTGCACTGTTCCGAATCGCTATACCGCCATCTGTCGGTTCTGGTTAGTCACCTCTTACAACATCTCGTGCAGTGGGAGGTACTATTCTACTCTGCCGGTACATCACCGCTTAGTATAGATGGCGGGATGGATATAGATGGCGGTATATCTGATGACAAAAACACGAATCCTAAAATTAACTGGTGCCACCTGGGTTTCACCAACACTTGTTGGTTTCGTTTCCTCGACCCCTGAAGTGTAATTCAGAGGTAGCCCCAGGGCTGAAGAGAAACTGAAATGGAAAAGGCTCAATATAAATATACCTATTTCTTATAATATTCCTAACATTTATTAACATTTGTTAGAAAATACTAGTTTGTACCCGTAAATACTAGAATATACCGTTATTCAGGATTTTACAATAACAAAAATAGCGTAACATAAATACAGCAGGGTGGTGATTCTAAGCAACATTCTGGTCGCAAGGTTACGCTTTGCGATTGCCTCAACGCCTGCCCAGCGTGGCAGGCCACTTGGGAATGTCTATGCCCAACTGTGGACATCCACCGCCTGATATATCATAATTATGAATAATGCTAAACCTGAAAGGATTAATTTTCATAAATCATATTTAAATAAGGTGAGATTCTTTTAAGATTGATGTAAATTTTTTTCTTCTTTTTTTCATTATGTAGCTAGTTTAAAAACCTTTCCCGATCTTATAACTTTAAGCTCACAATAAATGGAATGGAATTTGTAATATTACACTGAAACATTCTCCAGGGAAACAAGAGATATTATAAAATCGTAACTTACTCTTGCATATTTCGATTCATTCTTCCCCAAAACAGTTCCTTTATACCGCGCGCGTGCTCTCCGTTGAAATTGCAAGCATTTTTCTAAATAAGCCTAAGTGTGCGTGACATGGGACGTAGATAGGGATGCCCATTGAAAAATAAAATACCTAAAAAAATTGCAACTTTATATGAATATTGTCTCGATCATTTACGCAGGTTAGTGGTTAGAAAGCAACATAAAATTCTTCTCAGACTAACAAGAGTTCCTCAGGGATACAACATAAGCCTGGCAGTCAAAATCAAGACAAGCTAGTAAAAGTTAAAGTAAAAAACATATATATACAAATATTTACATGTAATTATATTATTACATTAAATATTTAATTTCAAGATAATTTTCAATAGAAAAATTCAGTTTTCTCAGGCTACATGGAGGACTCGAACCTGAATCATTCCCTTGCTGGGGGACTGCCCTACCGTTGTGCTACCGAGATCTTAGTTGACGCGCTGAAATTTTCCTAGTAACCTCTTTGTGCTTTTCCTTTTTACAATATTTAAGATATGTCTGTGATTTCTCAGCACAGAGTGACTGCACTGGGAGTGCAGCAAATTATTTTCAAAGAAATTAAAATATACTATTTCTTGAAGAAATATGTGACAACCCTAACTGCGTGGGTAATAAAACATGCTCTCTAAAGTCACTTATATTTCTTACTTTACGAACAAAAGGGTATGGAATCAGAAGCGTGTCGATTCGACTGCACTCACTAACTCCTGCCTGCAACTTCGTCCCGATTGATTTAAGCGAATGGAATGCATTTATATCAAACTAGCAACGCTCTGCAGTGTCACCTGCGTGAAATCGTAGAACTTTCACACTGGCCTTGCCCTTTTATTTAAAAAAAACGAGACAATTCTATTTGAAACGAGCCTACCGGTATCAGGGTTTGAAAACTAAATTTAAGCAAAATAGTTAAGTGAACCGCTAAAGGATGAAAATAAAAATAATATTGTGTATGTTATCATATAAATAACTTAAAAACATTTTTATACTTACTTTGCACTCCACTTTACCCCCTTAGGAATTCATGATTTTCAAAAACCCTTCTTAGTGCTCCCAAGGAAAGGGATAAAAAGAACCTCTGTATATAACTTCAAATTTCTAACCCTTATAGTTAAGATATCTGGGCCGTGTTGTACCAACAGAGTACCAGATACCAGAAACAATAGATGGCGGTATATCTATCCATCAATACACAGGGCAGAAAACTGTGCTCTGAGAATGCCAAAACGCTTGCCCAGTGCAGCAATAATAGGCAAAGTCCCCCCTTTTTTAGGGAGGCCTATGTCTTCCAATCCTGACTTCCAATGGCTGAAATGATGATGATTTTTCAGGCACTGCATTGATATGTCAGTCAGTCGGTTAGTCGGTCATTAAGTTTTTGCCTTTTATATAAATAGATAGATTTCATTCCTGCTGGAAATAAGTCGCCCTAAAGGAAGGAGGCTCTTGACCCATGATCACCATGCTGGGCAGGGGTGGTGGTTAACAGAATGGAGCCTTACGTTTGATATTATTCTACCCGTATCCCATTAAATTAGTACAACAAAATTTATATTACCAACGACCTTGTTGACCCGCTTAGAGTCAGGGGGAGGGTTCAATCAGAAGTAGGTACTATTAACCTAGTATATTAGTATAAACAGTAATTTTTGTACGTCACGCATGGCTGCAATTCGACACATTCATGCTTTCGAAAATACAAAATGGTTTTATAATGACCATGGTATTGCAGTCAGGCGTTCTGTATCAATGTGGTATTAACCTCAATTATTGTTTTACTGCTATTAATTTACAACATAAATATAACAAACTGATGGCCCCGGTTTTATTCGTTAGTAATTCAGTACCTTATGCTGAGGGTTAACCGGCAAAGTTGAATATTATCTCCCTTTGTACCAGATCTCGTATAAGGCAACTGTCATACTTGTACAGACAGATGTCGCTATATCCATCACAAATACCACACCTGCCCAGCGCGGCAGTTGTAAGCAAAATCCTTGATTATGATTTCAATTGGGTCAATCTTGTGAGTTTTAAGTCCAGAAGTAGGCAACTTAAAGATGGTATGATAATTTTCAGGTCGACAGGTTCACGTGCTAGAGATATACTTGCTAAAAGCAGTGGGTTGCGATTCAGGTCCTGTAGTCTTGCAGAGGAAGGGAGAGGTCAGGTAACAGGACTCTTTCTCTGCAGAAGATGATTCCATCCTCGTCTCCACGTGTTTTATATGGAAAGTGGGGGTACTTGACAATTACACAGGCTTGTGAGTTGCAATTTCGCTCATTATTGCTGCATTGTCTTGAAGAGTCAGTCATAGTGAAGATATTTTTATGTAGTACGTACGATTCATTATCACCTCAGTTTTTAACGAGCCCAATAGTGCAGATGTTAATCTTCAGGACAAATTTACATTTGATAAATTTACAATGACAAAGATATTTATGTTTGTTCTGTATCTAGGTGTTAAATATGTATATTCGTGATTCCTCTGTTGTTTGGTATCCGTAACAGAAGTACTATAAGTGACTTATCTCAGAGTCAGGTCAATTTATGAGATTTCGTATTAATTTATTATTATTATAGCTATGGGTCGTTCACTGGTGGACATAGGCTACTAAAAATTGTCCAAAAAGATCAATCAGAGGTGTTTGCCTATAATTACCAGGCGTGATTGCAATTGCTAAGCCTACCTACAAACCTACGCGACGTGAATGTCCAAACAGGTGTCGTAAGAGGCAACTAAGGTACCGGAACTGACAGGTGGCGAAGGCAGCAGCATTCTTGTCGTGAAGCTACGTTCTGCGACCACCACGCCTGCCCAGCGCAGCAATTAATAGCGATAATTCCCCCACCTTAAGCCTTTATTCGACAGAAGAGTTTCTATAATTGATATCATGGTTTGAGATAGGATGTATATACTGCCATCGTATCTAATACCCCAATCGCCCCTTACGACACCTAAATCAAAAGGGAGGTACTTCTCCACTTTACCAGTACCACCAGTCTATAATTACTTTATGATTACCATTTGATCTATTAACTTTTGTATCATAATAAAACTATTTAATTTACATTATTCATTTCAAATAACATGCCGTTGACCATGAAATTAATAAAATTTTGTCATTGTGAAAACAGCTTGCCCTAATAGAGGCTCATTCGAGAGAATGCCTTGTTTTTTTTTGTGTTTCTTATATTTGGTAGCACTATGCTGTGTTTCCTTTGTATTTACTGCAGATAAGGTATTGTTATTGCTATAATATTTACTTGTGAGAAACTACAAATTAGTTTCCCAGTTTGCCATGAGAAATTTTCAGTTTTTATTGTTAATATTTTCCTAGGCTTAATTCAGATATCAAATTCCATCAATTCAATTCAAATATTTATTTTCTATCTAATTGTATGTACATAAGGTCTTACAATTATTGTGGTCTTATAAATTAGATGCCTTTTTTAGGCACTGCAAATAAATCATTATATTTTATAAACACTTAAAATAAAATAAAATCTAACAATATAAATATAAATAATAATCTAAATAAATAAAAAGTACAATACAAATATTATTTATTTAATCTTGTTATATGGGGATACAATACAGAGATTTTAGGGATTTAATCCCTAAAATCTCTGTATTCGAAACTATTTAATTATTTTACATTTAATTATTCAATTAAAATATAAGTATGTATTACATTTTATAATATAAGATTTTAATAGATGTTTTTATACTTTTATAATCGACATATTTAAAATTAAGTTATCCTCATCATTATCCCAGCAGCCGTAAATCATCCACTGCTGAACATATGCCTCTCCAAAAAAGGGGGCATTTGCCCATAATTGCCGCGCCGGGCAAGGGTAGGAATGTTATTCCCCATACCCATCCTGATTCCTATCCTGACCCAAGCATTAATCTTTTTTTGGCATTAGCTTATAACCTCGAAGACGAATACTGCGTGCCGGCAATCGCAAATCGTAGCGCACCGGAGATGCTGTCGCCAATCCACACCCAGCGGTATTCCACGTTAGCTCTTTTTGGTGGACATTCTACCATCCATCCGTTCTTATACCTCAGTCGCCTCTTAAACATCTGGTGCTATTATTTTTGAGGGACCGGCAGAATAAAACAATATCTCCTTCTGTACCAGGTGTCGTAAGAGGCGACTGAGGGAACAACAGATGGCGGTATCCGAAACAGTTTCGCTCAAATTTAAATGCTACATATTTAAATGCTTTATAGAACAAGTAAGACTGCCGAAGAAGAATAGCCATCATAGCAGACGTAAATTGCCCATAATTGCCGTGCTGGGCAAACATAGTGGAAATGCTGTTGCCCATTCCTGCACAGTTGTATTTTAGTTACACTTCGGGTAGATATACCGCCATAAATCGGTTTCAATCTTCAGCCACCTCTTACGAAACCTGGTTCAGGGGCAGGTACTATACTATTCTGTCGGAACTCCACGGCTGAATGCTGGTACCACATGGGCTCTGCTAGTTTTCAAATATAATCCCATTGGATTCTCATTTATTCTAGGGGCCCTACTACTCAATAGCATTATCTACTAAGAACTGTAACATAACAGACCCTAAAGCAGAAGGACCTTCGATAGTGAACTTATTTGAATTGTATAACACAACAAGCAGAACCAACTTGATTCGAGGAAATGTGACCATTCGCAGAAACTTAAATAACTTCACGGTAAGAAATAAAAATAAATACACACATAAATACAGGGTAAGCAAAAACTATGGATCTACACTTGCTACGAGCTTGGCATGCGTTTTTCTCTATATTACTTACGCAAAATAAAAATACACCACCTATTTGAAAATGTCTACGATATGCCTATTTAATTAAAGTCATATTTGGCTCTGATTTATCTGTCGGTTCCAGTACCTCAGTCTTTGATACTGTGATACCGTAATCGGTACCTCACGGTTTATCTCCTCTTTTATCTCATAGAAATCAAAAATATATTACTGATCATTTTTGACAGATCAGATTTAGATAGCCATGCGTCTCATATGCGCTACAATATTAAAACTGTTTAACAAACTATTATGATGTATTTCATAATTCTTCATTTTACCTACAGATGACAACAAAAGGTTACAGATGGCGGAATGGACGGTGGAAGTTTTTTTTAGGCTTGCCTTCGTACTCTTGTGGAAGTCCAATAATTGCTTTCGTGGTGTCAAAACTAGCTGGCAGTTACGACAGTGCTGCATGCATGCTTGGGAAGGTAAATCATTACAGTCGACTACTGGAAGGAGCCTCCTCAGGAAAATAGGTTTCGAAAAAAATAAGAGGTCGTTATCTAAAAAAGAAGTACCTATGTATACAGGATTTGTATTTTTGTATGTTTCGTCATCATTATAGCCATTGGAAGTTTACTGCTGGACATAGGCCTCCCAAAGAAAGAGGAAAGGGGGAATTTGGTTATAATTGCCGCGCTGGGCAAGCGTGTTGGCAATAGCACAGCGCAGCTATCGTGACAGAAATGCTGCTTCCCATCCCCGTCCAGTGCATTTGAGCTGGACTGTTTCGGATGGATATGAAGATGGCGGCATCTGTCGGTTTTAGTACCTTGGTCGCCTCTTGTGACATCTGGTGCAGTACACAAGATTGGAATCACTACAATCAGGGCTTTCAAAAATGCGAGCACTTTATAAAGTATATTTATCAGTTTGTTTATAATCATGTATATAATATCAACGTCATATTAACCACAGTTTGATTTAGGTGCCGCAAGAAAGGGGCCAAATTTGACCATAATTGCAGCGTTACTGGGACGCTGCTGCCCATCCCCGTACTGTGCATTTGATTCTGATAGACATGTCCACTGTCCACCTGTCGTATCTGGTTCCTGAGAGAGGGTGATACTAATCTACTCTTCCGGCACCTCACAGATATTCAGTATAATACAAGTTAATTTTCAGGGAACCTTCAGATTATTGAACTTGGACGTGAACACTCTAGACCACTTGTGGGCGAAAGAGAGGCAATATGGAAGATACTTGTGGAAAACCGAAATTTTCACGAATGGCACCTCGGCATACTGCCTGCTTATAGAGACTCTAGTAAGGCCCGCTCCAAAATAATGTATATAAATGAATAAAATGAAGGAATAAAATGAAGGAATAAAATGATAAGGTATCATGTTGTTTTCTTGAAGGATTATAAGTATAAGATCAATAGAAGAAATCGGAATATACACTTGATTTTATGCAGTCCTATATAATATAAAGTATATCTTTTAAATCTAAAATAATCCTATATAATATAAATAATCTAAAGAATTCTATAGGTAGATGTCAAGGTCATCTACATTGCTCTGCTCACTCTTATTTTCACTCGTATATGTATTTAGTGTTCGCTTTACTTTATTCCGGTTTGAATAGTGAAAGACGCAGTGAAATTACTAGGTAATCTAACCTTGAAATCATAAAGTTGGCAACGCGCTGGTAATATCCTAGTAATAATTCGAGCGTTTATAGGTGTTGAGTTAGACATCTAAGAAAAATCAATAAACGTCGACATTTAGACACAGCTATTAGAAGTCCACTTTTAGACATAAAACTAGCAATCGAACAACGCAGCTTACGCGACGGGGATGCTGCTAGCCCATAGATACCGCCATCTGTCGGTTCCGGTATCTTAGTCGCTTCTTACGACACTTTGTACAGTGGGAGGTACTATTCTACTCTGCCAATACCTTTCGGATTAGGTAGGTTGTATTTATACTGCGTATGTAATAAGATACAAAAATAATAGTACAACCAATTCTTTTAAGTTTATTTTTTTTTAAAAATCGGATCGAGACGAATTCGAGCACGAAGAGTTCGATTTATGACAAAACAACCCCGCCTCCAATATTTGTTTTATATTAATATCATCATCCTCAACGTCGTGATATCAGCCATAAGACGTCCACTGTTGGACATAGGCCTTCCTGAGTAATCTCCAATAGGACCGGTTGTATGTGGCGTGTGTCCAGCGCGATCCTGTGGTTTTAGTCAGATCGTCCGTCCATCTTGCGGGTGGACGCCCTACGCTGCGCATGCCAGTACGTGGTCTCCATTCTAGAACTTTACAACTCCATCAGCCATCGGTTCTGCGTACCAAATTCCCTGCTCACTGCCACTTCAACTTACTAATAGTATAATAGTTAATTTTAATATATTTAGGAAGGCACCTTCGGAAATGAGACCCTCACAACTTAAATTACGAACATAATGGTTTGAGATTGAGTAGAAAACGATTTGGTGTAAAATATGATTTTGTGACAACAATATAATTGAGAAAGGAATGTTGAGATGGTTTGGACATGTACAAAGGATGGATCAAAGTAGAATGATTGCACAAATATGTAGAGCGGAAGTGAATGAAGACTTGGAATTGGAAGACTTGGACAGTGGAAGTACGATCTCTTTTTTGTTAAGTCAGGAAACAATGTACCTTCCGCATACTACACGGCACGGGAAAATAACGTGGTGTGAAGTATGATGATGATGAGCTGATGACTATGATGGCTACTAAAATAACCTGACGTTTGCCGTACACCGGGACTTAGTAAGGGTAACATCGAAAATACTACGAACTCATCGAAGGAGCAGCCATGCATTAGCCCGCAAGGTGTGGTACGGGCTCGTCTCTTAGGCAATGTCCAGTCGCTGGGCAGATCCCGTCCCATCTACCAGCAGCCTACTAAGGCTGCATGAGGCGCAGGTATGCGCGCACAGGCCACCCTGTTCGCGGGTGACGTAACGGGTCTCCGCTGACTTCTTCCGCGACATGATTGTTCAGCCGCGGTAAACATCACTCTCTGCGAGCCCTGAAGCGTAAGATGGCCGGCAGCGAATGATTGACCCCCACTATTGTCACGAGATCTTGGCACTGCAACGTTCAGGCTAGGCTTACAATGTGTTCTGCGCAGAGTCTTAGCGGCAAGTGATGACAGGCAGGACTCGTCTCCTTCCTAGGGACTAAGTACAGTTACCAACTGAAGCAGCCATGTTTGGAGAGCACCTGAGTCAATCCGAAGTCGGCAATGATCGGCTAAAGGGCAACAGTGCGATGACTTTTTCTTGGGGACTCCAGCCAGGACGACCACTTAGCTATAACGGCTTGGCGAGTGGCTTCTTTCCACACACGCCCGGCCTCCGCCGGAAGAGATACCTCTTGGGCGAAGGCTGGCTAATGTGCCCGATGTTGTGTTGCCATGGAAGGGTTTCAGTCAATGCGTAGGCTGCGTCCGTAGGCATCATGCAGTATCCGCGTGCTATGATGGCCCTAACCGCCACAATGCGCAGGCATCCGCCCTCATTACTGCGCCATACAATGCCATAGATTGGATCACCCCCAATATACAACCGATACTGGGACCACCCAGGCTTAGCACTAGCCTCCTCAATGTGGACGCGGCGCTGATTAATTTTGGGGAGAGATTGCTGAAGTGCTTGACAAAGTGATTTAGAGTTATGGTCAAATCCTCATTTTTTGGGGAAGACTATATCTAGAAGTGGACGTTTTGCGGCTGCTATGATGACGATGATAAAACAATAAATGATATAGTAATAATTTGAACTATATTAATAATGCGAGTTATAGTGCCAACATACGACTATGGCATGACTTTTAGAATATCAAATATTAAAGATTCTATAAATGTTTGTGTTGAATCCCTTAATAGTACGAGTACAATAATAAGGTTGCATTAATTGCACATTAAAATTTTACACCAATCGGGTACAACCATATAAATTAGGAATAGCAATTTTAGGCGAATCGAGGGGCTCGTGAATTGGACACAGTGAAATCAGGGCAGTTAATCTGCGCTCGTAATTCTCGTTATCTTATTATATGGCCATTAGTACAGAGAGTTCTAGATTATAGTAACATGCAAACAGCATTATAACTATTAAAAAGTAATTTCAAATCTACATACAATATTCATCTATATCCAATACTTATTCGACGGTAAAGTTGGCACATATAGCGGAGTGCAACATTGTATTATTTTCTTTAATTCTCATCTATTTTACAGTCGTTAATTTAAACAATTCAGTAACTAGGGTTAGTATGACCTCAATTTTCAAAAAAACAAATGAATATGTGCCTGGTGTATCCCAAACTATCATCATAATATCAACTGTAAGACATCCATTTCTGGACAAAGGAGTCCCCCAGTAATGTCCAATAGGACCGGGAGTATGCGGCCTGTGTCCAGCGTGAACCCGCGGTTCTAGTCAGATCCTCTGGTCACATACTACTACTGTCTACATACTACAACATACTAATCCATCAGTAACTTTGGTTGTGTTACAGATCTCCTCATTCCTGATTCAACCGCACAAAGAGTCTCCGAGCATTGCCCTCTCCATATCTCGTTGGGATATTTTGAGTTAGCTTAGAAAGCCAATGGTAAGTGGGACAATCTTGCTCTAAATGCTTAACATGGGCATTCCCAAATAATATGTGATTTATTCAAAAATCTGTATATTATTTACTATATAAAGTTTAATATATAAGATTCAAAAAGCAAGCGTCAAGAAAGCAGAAAGATATTTTTGATTTATCCTTAAGAATCACGGTTTGCCCCACAGGGAGCATTCAAGTCAACTGTCCAAGGAGTCGGTGAATGCAACAAGACATCCCTACCAAGACCGAAGCCTGGATTCGGGCCGGTAAACAAAATCATGTTGGAAATGTACCGCGGCCAAGATACAACCCTGCTAAGAGCAAATATGACTATTCCATCAAGTCAAAGAGGCGTTGTGGTTAATTGTTACTAAATTATGTTTAATAAAACACTAAAAACAATGTCTTTTCAGCCTTAATATGGACATAGCTGCTGTCGAAGAAAATCCATGTTTTGATATTCATACTCCACGACTGTCCTTAATACCCAGGTTTCATACCCGAGAAGGTAACAATAAGTACTCGAATCATCTCCCCAGCTTGACCATGGAAAAAAAACTCTTATATATAATTATCTTATTAGATAAGATTTAATCTTATGTAATCGATTTTACTGAGATATCCGAGAATTTGTTCGCTTAGTTTGTGGCCCGAATTCCGCTCTACAAAGTTTAACATTAAAAAAATCCTTTATTCAAAAAATGCTATTTTTAATCAATGAATTCAAAGCGTTCAGAATCTCTTAATCCTCAATTAAATAAGTATTGAATTAATAACGAAGACATGCAAACTCGACCTTGGTAAAATGACTGCACAAATACGAGTATATAGAACGGAATTGATTGGAGAAGTTGGTATAGGATGACCTAGGTGAATACATCTTAACAAAGTAGAAGAGATATTAAAGAAAAACTAGACCAAAAGTACTAAGAATAAACGTGCGTATATGAAAAGAATAATGGGAGTAAGGGAAGCACGAGGTATGCCAAGGTCGAAACAAGTAGAGATGTATACTGTCTCTGCAGCCTTATTGACTTGAAAATTTTTTGTCACATAAAAAAGTAATTTCACTGCTGCCTCTCTCACCTCTGAAACCGGAACAAGCGACTCTTGGTTGAGGTCTACTTCATGTAAATTGGAAAGCCGAATTTGTTACTAAACTCTACACTATTATTTGCTTACTGGTCGAAACAAAAGTAGAACCCAAGGTGACTTGATATATTGTTGAATTAAGTTATAATTAATTAAATTAAAGAGCTGAAAAATAATTCATTTTTTATTTGTATTTTTAATCATTATTAGATCTTGTTTGATAAAAATATATAAATAAGTTAAATAAAATATTTCGTGTACACATATCATATGTTACCGTTAAGTTAACACTATAATTTATTATATATATATAATAAAAAAATTAATAAATGATTTTACTGCATTTGTGGTAATTTCATTACAGAGATTGAATATATATTTTTTGTATGTTGTATACTACCACCTTATTTATAAAAAACATAGTGGTAGTATACAACAAACATATTCTAGAGATAATGAGTGAGTCACAAGTGAAAGAAATATATCTATTGGGCAAGTCTAAGAGTGAAAATGGTGGTCAATTCAAGTCATCAAGGTATTTAAAAATATTGAAAGGTTTTTAAATAGTTACATGCTTCAGTAGTAGCTATGTTTTGTTTTATTTAGTGGGCAGCATGATAAAAGAACTCTGCACTTTCTCTAAGATGTCACATGAGGTAGACAAAGGTCGCCTGTATTGCCTTGCTATCCTATTTCTATCGTCAAATAGCAGTGTTCGCATTGCCATGTTCCAGTTCGCATTTCCTCAGAGTGAGATCTGTTAAACTAACGGATTTTAATGAGGTATATTTTGTTATTACACTATAAAAGACCAAACAATAGTGTACGCATTGCTGAGTTACGGTTTTAAAGGTAAAAAAGGTAGCAAAATTACTGGGTAATGTGACGTAATTATCTTCAAGTCACAAGGTTGGCAAAGCCGTAGTTGTATCCTTGTGCATTACGAGCGTCCATAGGCTGCAGTCGACTTGGACTAACAAAAGATAACACCCTGGATAAAATAAGAATGTCTCTGAGTAAGCTTAATCAGTTCTGGAAACGGTCAGCTCACATCTAGTCCTCAGAAGCTCATCAGTTTTGTTGTCATCTCTCCCTAGAGAGCAGCCGCTAGTCATTACAATAATTGTCAACAGCTCAGGCTGGACGACTTAGTCTCGTGAGCAAGCCGGTTGTAGTCTATGGTATCCATGAAGACTGATACCATAGACCACATCTATATGCTACGGCATATCATAAAGAAGACAGAAGAGGGAATACTATGCATCTAGATTATAAGAAAAAAATGATATGGCTGAGCTGATATTAAATCGTTCCAGCAATGTCATTTCAAGTATATCGGCAATATCGGTTAGATTACAGAGGCAGAGATAATACTCCTTTGAAAAGAGGCGTTAGACAGGGAACGTCATATATACGTCGGCGAAACGTCATTCCGTCCTCTCACCTCCTGCCACTTTATTAAACGCCTTCAAGCATCGGAAATGGTAAAGATTTGTTATCAATTTAAGTAATATCTGTGGCAGAGTAGAAAAGTACCTCCCCCTTTCCCAGGTGTCGTAGAAGCGACTAATCGGTATATCCTTCTAAAACAATGTAGCTCAAAAGCACAGTGCAGGAATGAGAACCAGTATCCTAATCACAAAAGCTGCGCTCTCCGATTGCCAACACGCTTGCCCAGCGTCGCAATTATGGATAAAACTCCCCCTTTCTTGGGGAGGCTTATGTTCAGCAATGGACTTCCAATGGCTGATGTGTTGATGATGATTAATGACAAATGATGATAAACACAAATTTTTGACAATCCGACAATATTCTAGTTATAATTGATGGGAGATCTGGGTATGACGCTGGGTTGTTTTTGTTTGTATGGTAAGTACGGCAAAGCTTTTCTGCTTGACTTGGCCGGTGCACTACCGTGCCCCCAGACATTATTAGCAGCAGATAAAATCCTAGGAAATAGGAGTTGAGGGGCTCGTTAACTAGAAATCATATAAATTTATCGACTCTCATATAATTCTCGTTACGATTATCTGTCCATTAAAATGTATATGTTTTGGGAAGTCATGGATACACCATAAATGATGGATTATGGTTAACCATTACAACTATTAAAAAGTAATTTCACATTTGAAATATAATTATTTGAGAAGCATACAATTTTACATACCCAACAATCATTCAATAGAAAAGATGGCGACGTATATCAAAGTACCGTTTCTATTAATTTTCTTTTATATTACAATTGCTGATACTAACAATTCTGTGACTAGAGTGAGTAAAACCTCATGTTCCGTTAAAATATATTAATCTTTTAATCATAGTATAAACCACAATGTATACTACTATACTACGATAATACGCGTCTACCAGAACCGTCAGGTGGCGGTATATGCATACGAAACAGTGTAGCTCAAATGCAGAGGGTAGGGATGGGCAGTAGCATACCCGTCGTGAAAACTGCGCTCTACGATTGCCAACACGCTTGCTCAGCGCGGCAGTTATAACCAAATTCCCCCTTTCTTTGGGAGGCCTATGTCCAGCAGTAAACTTCCAATGGCTATAATGATGACGAAACATACAAAAAACAAATCATGTATACATAGGTACTTCTTTTTTAGATAACGACCTCTTATTTTTTTCAAATCATAACATAGCTTATGTACACAGTAAATAAGTAGCTCTCTAATGCTGAAAGATGTTATGTGTACTAAAACTGGTGGTGGTATATCCATCCAAAACAGTGTAGCTAAAATTTAGGGGGTGGGCAGCAGCATCCCCGTCGCGAAAGCTACGCTCTACGATTGCCAACACGCTTGCCCAGCGCGGCAGTTATGAGCGAAGTTCTTCCTTACTTGGGAGTACCTACTACTACCTATATCTAACAGTGGATCTAATGGCTGTAATGATAAAAAAATCAGATCTTGGCAGTATATTAGTATAGATAAAATCCTTTGTTCACTCCCCAGGGACCATTCAAGTCAACCATTCAATCAGTCAGCCAGTGTAACAAGACGTCTCTACCTATCCCGAAGCCTGGATATGGGCCTTTAAATAAAATGATCCTGGAAGTGTACCGGGGCAAGAATACGAACCTGCTAAGGGGAAATATGACTGTACTATCCGATCACAAGGAAATCGCGGTACACTGTCAATGCAACCATTTAATACAGACATATAATAACATGCCGCTATAAAGTACCGGCAGAGTAGAATAGTACCTCCCAATACAACAGGTGTCGTAAGAGATGACTGAGGTACCGGCAAATGACGGTATATCCATCCGAATAAGTGCAGCTCAAATGTACAGGGCGGGAATGGGCAGCAGCATCCCCGTCGTGAAAGCTGCACTCTGCGATTGCCAACATGCTTGCCCAGCGTGGCAATTATGGGCATAAAAACCTCCTTTCTTGGAGAGACGTATGTCCAGCAGTGGACTTCCAATAGCTGATATGATGATTAAACATAAAAATTAAAATAAACACTTTTGAATAGAAAAAATTGGTTGCCTATAAAGTCGGTATACGGGCGAAAGGTTTACGTGACAACGACTTTGAGTGGTAAAATAATTTTAATGTGTATATGCAGGCGCCTAAGCGAAATAGAAGCGCAAGACATAAACCGGTGTGTATGCCTATCTCTCTCGCTCTGTCTCTCTCGCTCTTAGGCGGGCTAACTGTGCTCGAGTGGAAGGGACGCGTGCCTTTCACTTTTTATGTCTGTCTCTCTCGCTCTTAGGCGGGCTAACGTGAGCGGAGCGTAACGCAGTTTCTTGAAGTGTCACCCGGCAAACCAATTTATAAGACGTTGTCAAGTCAAAAACATTCACTTCTCAATTAAAATATGTATTTCGCCTCTGTTCAGATTAACGCAACTGCTTACATATGGAAGAAAGGTCGGTGGAGGCACCACATAGCGATGCCAAGCTTGAACTGCAACAACCCTATCTTCAAGATTTTGTTCAAAATGTGTGGTTTAACGTACGACGCGAGTAACTGCTCTTATAAAAAGGTAATGACTTCGAAGCCTTCACATCTGTAGCCAGCGTTTTTGACATCGGTTGTCAAAGTCAAAAATATGCAATTTTACCATTTTTTTTAAAGTATTGCTTGTGCTACTTCCTCATCAGGCGGGTCTTTAAATGTTGTCAAAGTCCAAAATATGTTCCTTTATATAGACTTTTATAGATTTGATAATCAGAATTCATTCAATTACAACAAATTAAGCTTGACGGGCCAGTTTGTGATATAGTCATGGGTTATTTGTATTTGTTCTGTGTCTGGGTATTAAATATATGTATTTGAGTAGTATATTTGTGATTCCTTTGTTGTCTGATGTCCGTAACACACGTGCTTTATTGTTACGTATTAGATGTCTATTCTTGGCTTCGGATGATACGCAAGAGATTAAAATTTTACATATTTTTGTCAGGGTATTCACACATTTACGGGTCTGGACATGAATATCATAGAACACTTGTGGACCCAGGAGCGGGAGTACGGTAGGGTCTTGTGGAAAGCTGAGTTTATCACCAAGATCTATACTGTGAACTGTATTCTCATGGAAACATTGGTGGAACCTATTTCCAAATCCAAGAAACCAAAATCATTATCATATAAATAAATCATTATTTTTGTTGACTGAATTGTTTTTATTATTAGCCTAGGTAGACAAACAAGCATACAGTCCTCGTGATAGGAAGCGCCATTAGATCCTATAGACGCTTAAATATCACAAGGATATCACTAGCGCATTGCCAACCTTATGCCGTGAAGATATCATGTCATTACCTAGTAATATCACTGTCTCTCTCACTCTCCAAACCAGAACACAGCTGTCATACCGCAATTTGGCGGTAAAATAGGTGAGAGTGAAGTACCAATGTAGACGACCACTTTGTGAGGTCTACCTCATGTATTTTTGGGAAAACCCTAAGGTCACGAAATATTTAATTCCGAATTTAAATATCCGGAAATTGAAAATACTATCAATCACGATATCATCTTTCTTTTTCCAAACTTTTTCGAAACTTCCGAGCTGTTGGTTTCTTAATAATAGAAATTATTAGTAAGATTACTGTTATTCCGATTTCCGAATCATACGTAATTCGTAATGGAATCGTACTTGTCAATATCGGAATTTAGGTTTCCGTATATGTGAATTATTCCTGTATATTATACGACTGCGATACTATATCTTACTAATATACTGTCAACGACAAATTCACCTTGTATTGTTTCCCACAACTTATACAGGACTAACTGTAGCCTATATATAAAATAATAATAAATCATATATATGCATATATAATATATGGTTATGATAAAATCGCGGCCAAATCTGGTGCTGCAGCGGAAACGGCTGCCAGACTCAAAAAAGAAGAATACAGTTTATTATATATAGGAAGGCGTTTGGTGGACCGGAGTTTGGACTACCGCTTCGGGGATTTTCTGATGCAGAGGATCTCGCTTGCTGTGCAGCGTGGAAATGCTGCAAGCACTCTGGGGACCTTTGGGTCGGATATGCCCCTTTTATCGAATGCGTAATTTTTTTGTTTCAAATAAGAAATAATATGTATGATAAAATAAATTATTATTTTAAATTTGTAACAAACTATCTTTATAAAAAAAATATGTGTCATGGGATGACTGAACTGAGAGATAGGATAGTTTATATTTGAATTTATAGTCGCAAATATTATTTTATGACAAATAGGTATATAGTTAAATCATCTAATAAGTATAACATATTGCATTTATTTTTAATATAATCAATATTAGCCGTGAGTTATCGATAGTACCTCGTTCCCTATCAGGTGTCGTAAGAGGCAAGTAAGACACCAAAAACGACAGCTGGTGGTATATCCATCCGAAATATCGTAGCTTAAATGTACAGTGTGAGGATGGGCAGCAACATCCCCATCGCAAAACCTGCCCAACGCGGCATTTATGGGCAAAAATCCCCCAATCATAGGGAGGCCTATATCCAACAGTGGACTTTAGATGGCTGATATGATGACCAGTTCGATTTAGTAGATCATAATTATTCTGCATATCGAACTAGAGAAATCAATGAAGCTCAAATCATAGGTTAAAAAACAGTGCTCGGGCAATGTCTACTATGGCATCATTTTCCAATACAAAGTAAATAAAAATTATCCTAATAATGCTAAGTTTCTGTTCCATTGCTAGTTATGGTTTTTTTACAGCATTAGTATCAAGGAGATTTCTGTATACCAATCGCAATTCTAACATTTTTTTTTAAAGAACTGCTTGTACTACTTTCTCATCAGGCGGGTCGTTAAATGAACATGGAGAAGACTAAGGTAATGTGTTATGCCAATGTTGTACCCACCCCGGTTTTACTTGAGAGTTCGCTACTTGAAGTTGTTGACTCGTATGTATACCTAGGACAAATAGTCCAATTAGGTAAGTCTAAATTCAAAGAAAGAGGTCAATCGCCCAATCTAACTCGGCTGGGCAGCGTTCGAAAAACTGCGAAACATCTTCTCGTCCGACATACCTCAGTGCCTCAAGTTTTCGACCAATGTGTATGACCAGCGATGACCTATGGCAGCGAAACGTGGTCTCTTACCATTGGCATTATTAACCAACTGAGAGTAGCTCAACGAACTATGGAGAGGGCAATACTTGGAGTTTCTTTGCGCGATTGAATCAGGAATGAGGAGATTCGTAACAGAACCGAAGTTACCGACATTGCCTGGTGGATTAGTAACTTGAAATGGCAGTGGGTAGGGCATTTGGTACGCAGAAACCGATGGCTGATGTAGTCGTAATGTTCTGGAATGGAGACCATGTACCGGCAAGCGCAACGTAGGGCGTCCACTCGCAAGATGGACATACGATCTGAGTTAAACCGCAGGATCGCGTTGGACACAGACCGCATACAACCGGTCCTATTGGAGATTACTTGGGGAGGCCTATATCCAGCAGTGGACTTCTTATGGCTGATATGATGATGACTGCTTGTAACATTGCGCTACCTCATTCATCATGTAACAACATCTACCTCTTTAATATACAAATATAATCTACTTACATCATTCACGCGTCATCCATTAAATTATACTTCCTACCAAAAATTACCTTTTAAAGTATGAAGGTATTATTAAAAATATGAGTTTTACTAAATGAATAAACAAAGAAATAGGCATACGGCCCACGTGATAATAAACATCACCACAGATTATAGACGCTTCTATCATCACAAGGATGTCACGAGCGTATTACCAACTTTGTGTTTGGCATACATTATGTCACATTACCTAGTAATTTCACTGGTTCTCCCACCTTCAAACCAGAACATAATACGATCACTTGTTTAACGGTAGAAATAGGTAACAATGAGGTGCGGATAAGAACAATGGCTTATTTGAGGTCTACCTCCACTGAGATTCACTTTAACAAAGGTATTGAAATAAAAAGAGTTTTGTGTACATATATTTTATGTTATCAAGCTCAAATTTGTCATGACTTCTTGGGTTGCACGATGGTTTCAAGGAGGTAGCAGTGCAGAGAGTACACTTTGGTGATGACCTCTATCTTCCACAGTACTCTTCCGTATTCCCGATCCTGAGCCCACATGTGTTCCAATACGTTCATATCCAATTGTGTGAACACATAAAAACCCTGGCAACATGTTATGTTTATTAATTAAAGGTTCTGTTTAGGGACAAAGGGAATTAGAGTTCCATTTTTATATATATTTAAAAAAGAAATAGATATATGTATATACATATATATATATATTTATTTATTTACTTTTAGTAGTAAATATTAAGTTGTATTGTTTAATAAAAGTTTGAAATAATAAGTTATATATACCATTAAGGTCATTTCATGTCACAAAACGCAGATCTTGTTTTTAATTATATCTCATTTTTTTCCAAACGGTTTCCAGTTACAGGCACAAAAGTAGTTTCCTTTAGTACAATATTTTTATTTATAGTCTTAAATTGCAATAATTGACCTAAATGATATTTTATACTTATTACAATTTTGTGACGGGGTTATATGTCTGAAAAAATATTATCTAAACAGGTGGCATTGGTACCTGTAATTGTCGTAGACTCCATAAACAAATAACTCAGAGATATATAAATATATAAATGATTTATACATATATATATAATTTTATCATTCTAATATAAAACTGCTCTAATGCCACAGTAGACGTCTTCACGTTCATTTAATTTAACTGTTTAATTTGTCATCATCATCATCATTTTAGCCATTGGCAGCCATAAAAACCTCCCAGAAAGGAGGTATATTGCCCAAAATTGCCGCGCTGGGCAAGCGTGTTGGTAATCACAGAGCGCACTTCATGTAAAAATAATTGAGTGTGAAAATCTAAACGATCTAAAAGCTGTATTACCTTCTTTAACGAGCAAGAATCCTGGTCGTACTCAATACCTGACATCTTGGATATCGCTGTGACCATAGCGTTCTTGCACTCCAAACTCGACATCTCTATGTATTGCATCCACCTACCCATCTTCCGAATATATGCGGTTGCATGAACCTGGAAAAGTATCACGAAGGGTTTTTTGACAAATATCAAAACATAACATACATTAATATAGATGGGCCCGATGGCGCAGATGGTAGTGGTCCTATCTTGTGTAGCAAAGGTTTTGAGTTCGTTCCCCACACAGAACAAATATTTATATGATGACATTTGTATTTGTTCTGTTGTCTGATGCCCGTAACACGAGTTATGCGACTTATCTCGGAGTCAGGTTAATGTTTGAGATGTTGTTTGAATTTCTTATTTATTTCACGTTATAGGGTATCTGCAGAGGATAATACCTCTCCTGTACCAGGTATTGAAGACTGGTGTACTGGAATGGATACCAGATCCACCCATAACAGTATGGAACAGTCACAGAACAGAACAGAAATGAGTAACAGCATTTCCACCTCAGAGTTACGCTCTACGATTTCCACCACGCCTGTCCAACACGGCAATGATGGACAAAATATTCCCTATCTTGGGAAGGCATATATCTATCAGTGTACATTCTACGGTTGCTTTGATGATAATAAAGATTTCTTTTTGGATATTGTCAAGTGAAGGCAATCGTGCGCGCGTATTTAATTTCAGACCATGAGGTCTGGCTGCTTATTAACGAGCAACCCTATATCTGAGCACTTAAAAGGTGATGATTTTTATGTTGAGTGTGGAAACCATCTGAAATAGTCATCACAGGCTTTATCATGATAAAGAAGAGTTGGTTTTTAGAGTTTTGTTTTGTCCTCCAATTGATTATCTTGAAAGGCATTGGGACCTCGCGGCCACCTTAAAGAGAGCCCCTGTAGACCTCATACAAAAGATCTTCTGCATTGGTACTTCACTCTCACCTATTTCTACCGACAAATTGCAATGTTAGCATTGCTATATTCCTGTCTGCAGGGTGCCAGAGGCAGTGAATTTACTGGGTAATGTGATATAATATCTTCTAGCCACAACGTATTTGCAACGCGTTAGTGATATCCTTGTGATATCACAAGCATCTATGTATGTATAAATATTTCATAGGCTGCAGTGACGCTTACTATCATGCGGACTATAAGCTTGCTTGTTGACCTGGTCTAATAAATATATATTATATATATTAATAAACAGCTAGTGAAGTGATGTGACATATCATCATTATACTGGATGTAAGCCGCGCCGGGCTGCCGTGGCAAGTGAAGGGCGTAGCTTCGCGACGGGATTTCATTTCCACCCGACTGCATTTGAGCTACCAGGTTTCGCATGAATTTACCTATAAGTGGCGGTACCTCAGTCACCTCTTACGGCACCTAGCAGGGGGAGGAACTACTCTGCCGATACCCGGCCGTACACCGGCCTAAGTAAAACATGTCATCATGATAACGGCAATAGAAAAGCCACTGTAGGACAATAAGTCTGCCCAAGGTAGGGGGATTTTTACCCGTAATTGCCACGATGAGCAGGCGTGGTTGCAATCGTAGAGCGCAAGCTCACGATGAGGATGCTGCTGCCCATCCCTACCTGGTAGTTTTTAAGCTGCGCTCTTTCGGATGGATATACCGCCTGTCGGTGCTGGTACCTCATTCACCTCATACGGTACCTGGTACAGGGGTTACATACAATAGCTTAAATGTTTTATACTCTAGCATTTACCATAAGGCCCTTATGATTGGAGCGTATAGTCAGATTTCCTTTGACCAGATTGGTTTTCCCACTGCGGTACACTTCTAGGTTGAGTTCGTCCATAGGCCCAAGTTCTGGCTTCGGCCGAGGTAGAGACGTCTTGTTACATGGCTTGATAGTTTTGGAGGTCGTTTTATACGGACCCTGGAGAATACACATTAGTTTTGTTTGTCACATTAGTAATAATAATAATATCATACCATAATTGCCGCGCTGGGCAGGCGTGTTGGCAATCGCAGAGCGTAGCTTCGAGATAGGGATGCTGTTGCCTACCCCGCCCTGTGCATTTGAGCTACACTTTTACGGATAGATTTACCGCCATCTGTCGGTTCTGGTATGCTAGTCGCCTCTTACGACACCCGGAACAGGGGGAGGTACTATTCCTACTCTACCGGTACCTCACGGGGCACCTTGAGAGGGCAATTAGATTATAGTTATGCAAATAATCAAATTGACCTTACATTATACATATTTTCCATCATCTTTTGGGCAGACTAAAAGACCTATTTAATCTCCGACCTTTTTTGAATGTTTACTATATATTGTATAAGAAAACACGTAAAAAAAGTTTTAGTAACGACGTTTGAAAATAGAATTGTTGGTAAACCTTTTGATTCATAAACATAGAATTAAATCATTTGACAACTGTTCAAATGTATTTTTTTTTTATCTGTGGACGCAGTTCCCACCTAATATTCCTGTTTCGTTTCAGTTGATCTTACATGTATTTTGTTACAATATTGTTTTGGCATATTTTTTTAGCGAATTTGGTAATGTTTTCTTTATTATCAAATACCCAATTGTCAAGTTACAATATGAATATAATGCAATATGATAAATAAAAAAGTTTAAATATTAATTAATAACTTAGCTTGGTAGAGGTAGACATTATTCTTATGACCGGGCATTATTAAAGATATTATTCTAAAATATTCATAATTGACGGGCCCGATGGCGTATTATATGGCGATGGCGATGGCGATGGCGATGGATGGCGTATAGTATTATATATGCAATTTCTCTATCGTCTGATGTCTATAACACAAGTGCTTTAAGCGACTTACCACAAAGTCAGGTCAATGTATGAGATGTGTGAATTTACATTAATTAAAAAAACAATATATATATATATATATATATATAAAAGGACAGTTTTTCATTACTATTCTAATTTTGGCGCGTTCAAATTAAATAACTGTTCATACATACCTTAGATTTTAATGTTATCACAACAGACATTAAACAAAGTACAAATATAACGACTAAATGAAGGTTGCCCATATCGGCCCGGAAATTATTCTCGACTCAAACTTGTTTCGCACAATACATGGATAATTTAATTTTTGAATGTTTGCGTGATTCAGTTATTTACGGTGTAACTATTAAAAAGTCATTTACTGTACGGAGAATTCTTTCGGAGGTATTAAGTCATTGAAATGATTGTGTGTATCATTATCAGGATATTAGTCGCATAATGCTATTGCTGAATGAGGGATTAAGGATTTCCACACAGGAAGGCTTCAAATCGCATCTATCGATTAAAAGAAATAAAGAAAGAAAGAAAATATATTTAAAGGAGGCACGGCAGCATAACAAAAAGAAATATGCAACCTTTCATACATTAACCTGTCGCTAAGGTAAGTAGCTACACTTGTGTTACTGTCACAGAGAACATCAATCAACATCAGTTCCGGGATGAAGATCGAACCCAGAACACTTGGCACATAAAATAGGACCAATACCTGTGCCAACAGGCTCGCCGAGCCAATTTTTTTTATTATTCTTACAGGACCGAAAATCTGATAAATATGTCACAGTCAATATATCACATACCATACTCCTCCGAAACGACTTGACCGATTCTAATGAAGTTTTATAAGCACATTCGTCTTCGCTCTGAGATTGGCTGCTATCCATTTTTTATACACCTAAGTGATATGAATTATCCAACGCTAACATTTTTTTTTTGGCAAAAAAATATAATACACACAACCCTAATTTTTTATTTTTCTCTATATAATCTATTTGATATCGAGATTATCTAGCTTTTTCTGACACACAATCTAGCTAACAGGGATGTGTTAATAAATTAAATACCACGCGTTCAAAGTTGCGGGCAAAAAGCTAGTTATGAAATAAATGTTATAAATATTAATGCACTATATAACTTGTTTCATGTTGCAAATAATATAAATTGCAATATTCATCTAGTTGGTGTCCCTAATACCTAATACCCGCATTCATCATTATCGGAGCAGCATCATTTACTTTCATGTTTAGAATTTCTATGTAAATATTTCTAATTGAAAAATCTAGAGATGAATTTCATTACAGTAGCCGAAGAATGTCAGCTGCTAGACATAGGTCTCTCCAAAAAGGGGAATTTAGCCACAATTGCTGCCCTGGGAATACGTGTTGGCAATCTTAGAGCATACATTTTGAGACGGGGGTGATGCTGCCCACCCCCGCTTTGTACATTTTAACATACAGTATTGAAACCTCAAACAATTACATTGAAGAAGATAAAAATTCGTAGAAGAAGTGTAAGTACGGTGCGCGGCCGAAAAGGCTTGAAGTACTCTTATGAAACAGGCCTAAATCAATACTTACTTCATACATGACCGCCATTTTGGGAAATTACATATAGCTTTACTATTATTCAACTATTCTATGCACAAAGATTTTCCTGATTTAGATTTGAGCGAGCAATTGACTTTGGACCTCATTCAATGATTCGCTACGAAAACTAGAAACGTACTTTGGTCAAAGTTTGGCACGGAGATGAAATATTAAATAATATCACATCTCATGCATTGACATGACTCCAACATATGTAGCTTAACGTTACTGTAAGTGTTTCTTTATTCCTAGACCAGTAATTGTTACACAGTGATTATATGTGTACAGAAGCTAGAATTTAAAACCAAGTGTACACTAACTTGGTTCACAATTCAGTTTAAGCCGTGATTTTATTTTTTGTTGTTTGAGTTATTGTATAGTATTTACTTATATGTTAAATATTTGTGTTTTGGTTTTTAATTTTTTTTTTATTTAACTTTATTGCACACAATATACAAACAAGGCAGACTTAATGCCAGATGGCATTATCTCCCAGTCAACCATTACGCAAAACAGAAATATATATATATATATATATATATATAGTGGTGCAGGCAATATATATACAAAATAGATAAACGTGGCATACATATTTGTATAAATAAACGCAATAAATGCAATATATATATGTATATATATGTATATATATATATAATAAAGTACATCAGAAATAGGGTTATAAAGTTAGAGAAGCTTTAATATATGTATTTAAGTAGTATATTTGTGATTACTCTGCTGTAAAAGAATAAAATGTTGCAGGACTTAACAATATTAAGTTTGTAAATTTAAGGCGTGCAATAAAGTGTGTTATTATTATTCGAATATTAAAATAGCTTCGAATTAGCAACAAATATTACAGTAGAATAGTAGTAGTAATACGAGGAGTGAGAGGGATGAAATGAGTGATGTGAGAGGGAGGATAAGAGAGGTGTAAGAGGCGAAAAGATTTAAATGTCACAAGGTTACATTTCTACATAGATTGAACGTGTTCAAGAATAAATTAAGGATTAAGAATCAGGTTAGAAATAAGATGTATATACCTATAGATATATACATCTAATTTCTTTTAGAAATAATAGAATCGCATGTTGTGAATTCCTATAATTTGTGGCAATACTTAGTTCTATAACTTTATATTACTTTCAGTGCTGAAAATATAAAATGGTATATAATGGTATATATTGGAGATATTTAAATAAGTAAATATATAAATAAGATGATGACTGGATTATAATTTAATCCCTACTAATATTATAAATGCGAACGTAGCTCTGTCTATCTGTCGGTCTGTTACGCTTTCCCGTTTAAACCTCTAAACCGATTTTGATGAAATTTGGCTAAAACAATCTTTAGACCCTGAGAAAGGACATAGGCTATTTTTTAATTCGAAATAAGGGTTCGAAAGGGGGGATGAAAAGTTGTATAGAAGTATTGCTATTTTTGGAGCTAGAAACTTGAAACTTATTTTTCAAGCCATTGATTCGATATAAATAAATATGACATTCAAAGTATAAGTATATAAGTTAAGGCAAAAAGGTATGGTACCCAAAAAAAACTATTTCACGCGGACGAAGTCAAGGGTTCAGCTAGTAATGTATATTTAAAATATTTATTTTTTATTCGACTGAGAGCAAAATACAATACAAATGTCTATCATTAACACAGATTATTTCTTCGACTTTGGTTCGACCAGCGTCTCCACTAGAAAGCAGTGCAGGGTGTACACCTTGGTGAAGACCTCAACCCTCCACAGCACCCTGCCGTACTCCCGCTCCTGGGCCCACATATGATCCACGATATTTAGATCTAGTTTCGTAAACTTGAAGACACCCTTGGAAAAATTTTATAACTATTGATTATGCGTTTAAACTATATATTAAAATGAACATTAAATAAAAATTAATGTAAAATAAAATATTGAGCACAACTACAACTCATCAGTTGGAGAGCGACATAGAACTCGTCTCGGAATGAGAATAGTTGCTTAGGGATACAGTGAAGCCCTTGCGGATAAAGTAAGGGGGCGAAATCAAAAACTATACCAATATTAAAAAGAGAAAATATTTGTATTTTTGTTTTGTTGAATTAGAGATCCCTAGCAATAACTAGGAAATTATCCAGTTATCTCTTCAAGCAGGATTTGAACCTGCAACATTCTCTTACCAGAGAACTGCATTACAGTTGTACTACCGAGATTTTCGTAGACACGTCAAATTTTTTCTAGTGATCATTTTGAGCCGTGGAATCAGGACTATCTTTTCAATGATCTAACTTATACAAATTTAAAGTTATCGATAAAGGAGAAATTGTTATTTATTGATATAGGAGTGTAAGTGACTGCAGTGTTTCAGATCCTCACCTTGGGAAAAGAGCATTTCTGTTGATCATAGTTCACCCCGATAACCTTGGTAATGAAAACTATGACTGCGTTCTTGCAGTCCAACATCGGTAGACTAAAGTGGAGTGTCCATTTCCCATTCTTCCATATATACGCGGATGCGTTGACCTTGTGAGGATTCGAATTCATTATTAAACCTTAAAACTTTATAATTAAAATAATACAAATAAAATTCACAAAACGTCTTATACATTGAACTGACTCCGGCGGAGTAAAAAAAGTCCCCCCCCCCCCCCATTAGGTGGCGGAAAAGGCCACTAACGTACAGAAACCGTTAGATGGCGGTATGTCGACACAATCAAACGCATAGGGCGAGGATGGGAATCAGAATCCCTGTCGCCATAGCTATCTTTGTAATTGCCAATAAGCTAGTCTAGCATGGCAATTATGGGCACAATATTCCCTTTCTTGGAGAGGCCTATGTCCAGCAATATCCCTCTAATCATAATAGTCGTAGAAAATCTTCTGATTAACATAGAACTCCTTCATCATCATCATACCAGCCATTAAAAGTCTACTGTTGGTCATAGGCCTCTCCAAGAAAGAGGGTATGTTGCGCATAATTGCCGCGCTGGGCAAGCGTGTTGGCAATCGCAGAGCGCAGTTTTGGCGAAGGGGAAGCTGAAGCAGACCCCCGCACTCTACATTTGAACTGACTTTTTTGCATGGATATACCGCCATCGTCGGTTCTGGTACCTTAGTCACCTCTTACGACACCTGGTACAGAGGGAGGTACTATTCTACTCTGCCGGTAGACAGTGGATGTACAGCCATCGCTACTAGTCGTCTATTACTGGTGTAGCTGGTGCAGTCTACTTTACCGGTGTCTCGAAACTATATTGTGCGATTTCCACCATGCAAACTGTCCCCATCCTCGGGGGGGGGGAGCTATTTCTCATCACAAACATAGACAGGGTAATTACAATCAATACATAAATAATTAAATTAAAGATGTGTGAGACTGATGTCTACACTAAGTATAAAACACCTGTGATACAGATCATCAGACTTCCACAACCTAGACCCACTATGATAAAAAAAACGGTGAATAATGAGATGATAATGATGATGATGAGGTCAGACTTATAAACACTACACAATTACCGCGACGCCTTTGTTTGTGCTTCGCACAGTCAAATTCCCCCTGATCAGGTACGTTTTGCCAGATTTATACACTTCCACGATGATCACGTCTACCGGCCCATATTCAGGTTTGGGTCTCGGCAGGTTCACCCTGCCGCATGGCTTAGAAACTTTCGCTGTGGTTTTATACGGGCCCTGGAGATGATTTAATTTCACTTGCATTTGTTTTAACTTAATCGACAAATAAGTATAACTTAGAAATTTATAAGGGCCTTGTAAGTACACTATCTTTCGGTACTACGCTAGGGAACTATCCAGTATATTGGAGAAATTTCGAATAGCACCCCACAGTATCCTGGAAAAGGGGCTGGTAGCGCCGCGCTGCCGGCTGCATTGTTATCGCTGCCGGCTGCGCGGGCGCAACACGGCCGGCACGCGCACCCGAATAGGGCTCTACGTGCTTGGAATATACTTACTTACTCAGCATTATGAAGTAGATTTTTGTACAGACAATGTTCGACATATATACTATTAATTTCGTACAAATCTAAATGACATATAAAGTCAGATGAACTTATATTTGTACGTTTAAAAATATAACTATTTTTTTTACTATTTGACGGGCCCGGTACCGGTACCCGGACGGGTACGGTAGTAATTTTAACTTATGGGTCAAAATATATATGATTATCTTATGGTATCAAGGGTAGTGGCTTCTATCCCTACCCAGAACCAACATTTATATGATGATTTTTGCGTTTCTTGTGTCACTTGAATACATATTTTTAATACTCAGACGGATATTAAAAAAATGTATCTAAGTATTATATTTGTGTATGATGTGGTTTAAATTGCTAGTTAAAACAGGAATAAATGATGACTTAAAGTTATTAACATTCACACCATGTGATGTAAATGTTAATTGACTCATAGATTAACCTGACTCCGTGGTAAGTCGCTTAAAGCACTTGTGCTACGGACATCAGACAACAGAGGAATCACAAATATAATAATTAAATACATATTATACATTTAGACACAGAATAAGCACAAATATTTACCGGAGTAATAGAACTGTTAACTTTGCCCCCTCAAGTTTTACACGTGTTTCATAACTTTCAATGAAAAAACCTTACACTGAATTTCATTCGAATAATCCCAAAAAACTGCAAAGTTTCTAACTTTGCACAACCATTCCCATCCTATACATTTGAGCTACACTATCTCGGATAGATATACCGCCATCTGTCGGTTCCGGTACCTCAGTCGCCTCTTACGACACCTGGTACAGGGTGAGGTACTATTCTACTCTGCCCGTAACTTACCTTGGTCTTAACAATGTGTGCATCAGACAAATTGCAATTTAGAATTATGAAAATGAACAGCATCAAAAGATACTTGATCATGTTCAGTTCTCCACATCACATTCGTTTATGTTAATTTCGACCCATTACATCGTAATAGCAATACGCGTTTTGTTTACATTCAAAACTGGGTAAACGTTGTTTGCGATGCGCTGTTTGGCCATTAAAAAACAATCTAACATAACTCTAAACATTAACAAATCGACTGGCCAAATCGATGGTGTAGATAGTAGAGATCCTACCTTGCGCGCCAAGGATTCGATTCCCTCCTAGGGAAAATGTTAATAAATAAATATTTGTGTTTATTGCGTGTCTGGGTATTAAAAATATGTATTTAAGTAGTATATTTGTGTTTCCTCTTTTTCTCTTGCGTCTGAAACATAAGTGATTTAAGCGACTTACCACAGATTTAGGTCAATATATGGGACGCTGTGGGAATTCATTTATTACATAGGCTTTCCCAAAATGATGAGAGGATGTTTGCATATAATTCATAATTATTCATAACAACCATTAGAAGTCCACTGCTGGACAAGCGTGTTGGCAATCGCAGAGCGCAGCATTTGAGACAGGGATGCTTCCCCACCCTATGCGTTAGAGCTACATTGTTGTGGATGGATATTGACGATAATCCAACTGAAACAGGGTAGTTTCGAATGCAATTACTACACCGTCTGTTCCAGCATCGACTTTCCAAAGTTAGACCTAAGGTCGTCTGCATTGCTACCTTACTCCTACCTATTTCTACCGCCAAAGAGCAGTGTTGGCATCGCTGTGTTCCGGCTTAAAAAGTGAGAAAGGCAGCGATATTACTGTGTAGAGTGACACGGTATCTTCAGTTCACAGGGTTGGTGCCACACTTGAGATGTCATTGTCTTTTGTCCACAACATCTTGATAAGTCGCTAAAAGCACTTGTGTTTTAAATATCAGACAGCAGAGGAATCACAAAAATATATTACTTTAATACCTAAACCCAAATATTAAACACCCAAACACGAAAATTCAACATATAAATATTTGTCTTGACTGGGGATCGAGCCGACAAGCCTTGGTGCTCAAGAAATGGTTACTACCATCTACGCCACCGGGCCCTTCAAATTTAAATCGAAAATGTACCTATTAAATTATAGAAATCAAATTTGTATTCAAACATACACACAAGGCTAATGTTATTTTGATCAATTCAATACAAATTTCATTTTAAAGTTCTGCCGTAATTAGTGGTTTCCAATCTAACATGAGCGAACACCAACAAGCTGTTGCCTTTATACAATTTTCTGCTTACTATACAAAACAATTTAATTAATATCACAATAAAATTAGTTGTTTTATCGGCTTCAAAACGCTGTTTAGTTATTTATATAACTATTATATACAACGTTTGAAGCCGTTTATATTAATATCAATTGAATTGTTTTCCGTTCTCATGCTTGACAAAGACGTTGTGTCCGAAATAATGTCGTGGGTTCGGTCCCCACCCAGAGCAAATATTCATCTAATGATATTTATGTTTGTTATGTGATGGTTGTTAAAAATATATATTTAAGTACTATATTTGTGATTCCTCTGTTGTCTGATGTCCGTAATACAAGTGCTTTAAGCGACTTATCACGGAGTCAGATCAATGTATGAAATGTTGTGGAATTTTATTATTTATTTATAATAATGGGGAAGAAATCCTTCAGATGATAAATAAATCTTTTGTAAAGACAGTCATTCGTCACAATTCATGTCTGTATGTTAAGTACACTTATTGCTTGTGATCACACGCTTGACAAAGATCACAATTCATGTTTGTATATTAGGTGCACTTCTTGCTTGTGTTTTCATGCTTGACAAAGACGTTGTGTCAGAAATAAGTGACATGTTCAATTTGCAACTACACCGATAAGTAACGTAACCGAGTTTCCGTTACAAAACGAACGTCATCCCAGCTAGTGGTGTAAGACAAGATTTTCGTAACTTTAACCTCGTTAAAAATAATAATTTAATAAACAATAAAACTAGGCGTAGGCCCGTAGCGAGGTTTCCCTTATCTTATGAGAACCACGACAATGAATTGATCTGTATTTCAGTTTGCAATAATTTTGTACGGATTTTCTAAACAAGTTGAGACAAGTCTAGTTGATCTCCCAATCCATATCCAAATTGTTATTGGAAATGCGGAAATATGTCTTTCAATGTGTTTGATCTCTAGGGAAGAGTACCATTGATCAAGGAATATTCCCGTCGGGACGCGACATTACGCGAAGTACATGCCGACGATATCGTGATAAATCTAGTCCACACAGATACTATATTTGCCAAATTGTGTATGACCATGAGTTAGTAAAGCTACGGTTAACTGGGGCCTCAATTTTGATAAAACTTGCTAGGTAGATAGTTTGAACGTTAGAGAACATTTGGTTTTTTGCTTCTGGATTAATCCAGTAAAAAATTAAGTACGCACAAATGAAATCGCAAGCTTAAAACTTCTTTAGTACAAATAAATAGATAGAAATTAATATTTAAAAGATGAAATATTTAGATATCTTATTAAAGAGAATTTCTTTTTTGTTTCAATTCACATCAAAAGCTGCTTAGACTGATTTTAAAATCTTCATCAGCGAGCATGGGCTATATTATATATTTTTTAACATATCCATCCTTACCTAATATTTGAACTATGTAAACAAGATTTGTAATTGGTTCCTTTGTAACTAATAAACTAAATTTTTTATTTTGAAATCTCTTTCAGAAATAGAATGTCACATTACCAGCGAATATAAACTTGGCCGTGTGGTACCGGCAGAGCAGAATAGTACCTCCCCTGCACCAGGTGTCGTAAGAGGCGACTAAGGTCCCAGAACCGACAGATGGCGGTATATCCATCCAAAGCGGAGTAGTTTAAATACAACAGGGTGGGTATGAGCAGCAGCATTCCCGCTGTGAAGCTTCGCTTAGCGATTGCCACCACGCTTGCCCAGCGCGGCAATTATGGGCAAAATTTCTTGGGGAGGTCTATGTTCAGCAGTGGACGCTTTACGGCTGCTATGATGATGATATAAATTATATTTTATCCACATATCCTCATGTACACCCTGGGTCATCACTTCATATATTATAGTAGCTGATATCAAAAGTCAAGGTAATTTTGAGTCTGTGAAAGAACATGCACACAACACAAACGATATTCTATCATCCTTGAGACCAGTTCAAACAAGGGTAGACAGCAAAATTTATCATCATCATCATCATATCATTCCTGTCAACTGCTGATCCTCACCATGAGATTTCTATTCATGGCGGGGATAGGCAGCAACATCCCTGTCACGGAAGCTGCACTCTGCGATTGCCAAAACGCTTGCCCAGCCCGGAAATTATGGAGAGGCCTATGTACAGCAGTAGACTTTCAATGGCTGGTATGATGATGATGAAAATTTGGTTATCAAAGACCCGTATAACTTAGATCCATCCGGTAATTTCATTCACAACTAACTAGTTGATATGAACAATAATTACCAATTCATGAATATATTTTAATCTTTACTAAAACTATAACGATTCAGTTCAAAAATAACGATAAGTGATGTTTGCGCCTGCCAAGGTTTATCCGCAAATCCACCGTACATATACATTACAAACAAAATAGATTTTTTTTCATCATATCAGCCGTAGAAAGTTCACTATTTGACATTGGCCTCCTCAAGATAGCTGGATTTTTCCTCATAGTTGCCACACTGGGCAGGCGTGGTGACAGAACACAACTTCGCGACGAGGATGCTGCTGCCCAGTCGGTTCCAGTACTTTAGTCGCCTCTTACGACACTTGGTACAGGAGGCGGTAAAATTCTATTCCGCCGGTACCCCGCGGCAATATAGACATAGGCAAATAGCAGTACTTTTTATAAAAACAACCTTTTAACTTTGACTATTTGAGGTAAATTGATGAAAGGCTGGATTAATTATAACGGGAATTTCATAGCTAAACCAAGTCACTAGGAGTAACTTTGTCTACTTTTATTGTTTATTATTCGGAACGGAACGAGAATCACGCGGGTGAAACCGCAGGGCGCTGCTTGTGCAATATATTTACAAGGTCCTTAACCAAACTAGTTAAAGATTATACGTGCAATATCACAACCCTGATAATATGCGAACTAAAAAGTATCTGAAGACAAATGTTATTCTACTTTCAAAACAAACCTCTTTCTTTTTACTATCGCTTCTGTCAACAGCTCAATGACATATCCAAATATCTTGACATTTGCATAACAAACGATATAACTCAATATGCCGAAAAGCACCACTGATGACCTGAAAGCAGATAGAGCTTCAAGGAGTAACAGCAGCGGAACGCCCGTCCCGCTCCACTTCACTGTCCACAAACCCGGCTGCCACTTTGAGAGCTGCTGCGGGATATGCAATTTGTTCCCAGGAGTTCTGCTGATCGCGTTCTGCCAGGTCCTCGTTGGATCTATACTTCTGACGCTCATAGTGACGCATGGGAAGCAGTATGATGATATGCACCAGACCCCTTCGACGCAATGTAAGTTTCTATCTTTTTTATATTTGTCGTAAATATGTCATTAGATTTTCATTCATGCTAATAGCCGTATACAAAATGAACAATAAATTAAGAAGAAATGTAGGTTTATATTTGTTTTTTTTTATGCACAAAATATCATATTCTCTAGAAAATAGTATTTCTATGTTCTTAAATTATCTTTGATTTAAAATTCACCTTTTTTTAATGCATGAAACCTATTAAATAATTATCTAATTATTTCTTCTTATCGACTGCTTTAAACTTGTTAAAATATGTTATTACCTATAATATTAAATAGATAATGCTAATTTCTAAGCACACAACGCTAGGAAATATCGACGAGTTTTCTAAGGTCTCAGTAACACAATGGTAATGCAGTCTCCCACCAAGGAACAGATGAAGGTTCGAGTCCTGAACCCTAAGATAAGTTAAATTTAGATTTAGATAACTTTGACCTCTTCACCGCTTACGATGGAATGAGGCCAGTGAGAAGATGTCTTATGGAGGCTACTTACTGGCAAGCGCAGCGTTGGGCGTCCACCCGCAAGATGGATAGGCGATCTGACTAAAACCGCAGGATCGAGCTAGACACAGGCCGCATACAACCGGTCCTATTGGAGATTACTTGGGGAGCCCTATGTCCAGTAGTGAACATCTTATGGCTGATATGATGGTGATGATGATGATAATGAGGAAATATATACATAAAGTTAAGACAGCACAACGTATGTCAGGATAGCTAGATGTACAATGAAATTAAAAATAATATATGTCAGGTTTAAGGCGGAACTTACCTTTCCTATACCGGGGAAGGCACTACTAGACCATAGATTCGGAGACCATAGTAAAGATGTCGAGTTCATCCTAGTGTTCTTTTTGTGCTGAAAAATAAGCGCCATCGCCATTGAAGACAATGTTGTACTCAACCTACAAAATACTTACATATCAAACTTTTACAAGTTTGAAACAATCAATAAAGAAGAAATAACTAATAATAATAACTTTATTCAACAAAAGAAACTTAAACTAAAATACATTTCGATGCTTAAGTACCTAAACTAGGTCTAGCCTGTTTATATAGGCACTTATGCTCTGTAATGTGCGTGTTGGTATGAATGAATGTGTGCTAATTTGTGTGTAAATGGTCTAATATAATACAAAGCTTGCATATTATTTACGAGTATATTACATAAATACATAGAATTTAAAGCTATACTGTATATATATTGATATATATATATATATAAATATATATATTACTTAATTACTTTACGAGGTCTTGTGCATAAAAATGTTGAATTATCTAATATAGAAAAAAATAGACTTGTCTCTATGCATAATAATTATAAATATTCACATATACGATAGGACAATGCCCTCTACAGTGATAATATTCAAAAGTCGTGATTAGCACATTTTAATATCAATCCAGCCATTAGAAGTCCACTGCTGGACATAGACCTCTCCAAGAAAGGGAGACTTGTGCCCCTAATTGCCGCGCTGGGCAAGCGTGTTGGCAATCACAGAGCGCAGCTTTCGCGACGGGGGTGCTGCCATCTACACCCTGTGCATTTGAGCTCCACTGTTAATGATGGATATACCGCCATCTATCGGTTCTGGCACCTTAGTCGACTCTTATTAGTCTTGGATAGGTTTGGTTGGCTGTTCATACAAGTTCAAGGCAGTAAACAACTTCGCAGTTACCAGTGTAGCGACGGGAGTTATACTCAGCGGGATCACTGGCGCCGGCCTGCTGTTAATTATAGTCGCCCTCACTGAGAACTGCCGGGCGATGCTGGTGAGTACAATTACATTATCATCATCATAGCAGCCTTAAAAATTCCACTGCTGGACAAAGGCTTTTTTATAATTCCTTATGCCCCCTATCTTGGGGAACCAAAATAGCTGGCTGGGCAATCGCAGAGCGTAGATTCAGGACAGAAATACTGCTGTCCATTGCCGCCTTGTTGCTTTTGAGCTACACTTCTTCGGATGGATATACCGCCATCTGTCGGTTCCGGTACCTCAGTCGCCTCTTTCGACACTGAAGTGCTGAAGGAGGTACTATTTTATCTGCACGAACAACACGGCTATTGTATTTTATTATTTTTGATAATGTCTTTTGTGCTGTCAATAAATGATTTCTCTCTTTCTATTCCCATGGAATATTTACGTGAGCACAGCCGCGGGTAAACCCTAGGTTTAGTATATGTATAGAGATTTGTACATAAATTAAAAATAAGCATTGTTTCGCAAATTATTTTCAAGTTTCATCCGTAAATCTGTGATTAATAATTGTAAATCGTGACGAAGAGGTAGACCTCTTACAAAGGTCTACTGCATTGGTCCATTAAATGCCAGTGTTCGCATTGCTGTGTTCCGGTTTGAAGGGTGAGAGAAGCAGTAAAATTACTGTGTAAATGTGATCTTCAGTTCACAGGATTGGCGACACGCTAGTGATATCTTTGTGATAACACTAGCATATATAGGCTGCGGTCACGTTTACAATCAAGCGGACCGTATGCTTGTTTGCTGATTTCATGATATGAAAAAATTATGCAGACAGGAACGAAGTTTTTTCTTTATATAAAACCATTTCTTTAGCGGACTGTCATGCTATAAAACAACTTCGTGCGGAAATGTATGTGTTTCGTCATCACGACTGAATCGCAGAATTAATTTTGATTCATTGTAGCATGTTTGAAAATAGATGTGTGGAATTGGAGAAGAAAAGGGACAACTTGAAGTACTAATTTGTGCTCAGAAAAGTCTTGGGATTAGCTAATTCTGTGATAAACTCTTTAGGTCGATCGTTTGTGATCGTGTGTGAATGAACTTGATTAATCTGTCATTGCCATTATTTAAGAAGATGATGAACGACCATACGTTGTCATCGTAATAATTTCTTATGTAGCGCTGTGATGTTTTTCTTGAACTACTTTTTTTTTACACAACATATCATACATTGACATGACTCCGTGATAAGTCGCCTAAAGCACTTGTATTACAGACATCAGGCAACACAGGAATCACAAATATAATACTTAAATACATATTTTTAACACCCAATCTTTATCTGTATTTCGGCATTATGATTATAATTCAATTGTACAACCAACAAATAAATATAGTATTTAATATCCCCACTGGCATTGCTCCTATTAAAACTGAATCTTACAATCTTTTGATGGACCTGGTGGCGCAGATGGTATTAATTGTATCTTGACCGATAAGAGTCCTGGACTTGATCCCTACCCAAGATAAATATTTATATAATGATATATGTGTATCTAAGTAATATATTTGCGAAATACTTTAAGCGACTTATCACGGAGTCAGGTCAATGTATGAGATCATGTAGAAATATAATTTTACATATAGAATCTAAACTCAAACCCAACAAACATTCGATACGTTCGTGCGTACAATCCAATATGCTGTTACAAACAGAAAATCGATCGTATCTCGTATCAAATTCACGGTGCATCCATCTCTCTGTCGATTTTCCGCCCAACGCCCCCTAATAGAGCCTGAAAGCCTTCATTAAGAGCTTTTGGTAATAGTATGACTAATGTAGCGGGATTTTGGCGCAATTCTGTTGAAAGCTTTATAAAGTTCCTTTGTGACGGTAGTGTAAGTACTAATCAAATTTGTAACTAGTAACTAGTTTTTTTGGAAGAGCTTTTTTGTTACTACCAAACATTTACATAAATGTATTGATTCATTTGTTTGTTTATTTATGTTATTGGTGACAACAACCGACGACAGTCATGAAAATATATTGCACAGGCATCACAAATACAAAGAACGAAACTATAACCCAAACTATGTTATCATTTTAATGTGTACAACGGTTGGTGAAAGGTTTTATAACCACGATTAGTACAAAAAGATAAAACAGACGTTGGGGAATGGAATTAAAACAGTTTTGACAGTTTAGGAAAGAAGTTAAGACATTTACAACGATCGGTAAGAGGAGTTAAAACTGCGGTTGGTGAAGAACGAGACACTAACCGTTGGTGAGATGAATTAATACAATTTCAACAGTTAATGAGAAGAGTTGAAGAGAAACGGTTACAACGTTTGGTGAGAGTAGTTAAAATAGTAATTGTCGTTGGAGAGAGAGTTAAAACAGGGGTTGGTGAAAAGAGTAAAATATCGGTTGATGAGAGGACCTGTTCCAATTATCTCATCTCATAAAAATTAAGCTCGTAAGATAAAAGCAATACTAATACTAACTTGTAAAATATAACGTGATACATAGTGTTAGTGGAAAAATACATATAGTAGGCAGAGACTATGGATCTCCACTTGCTACGCTGGCATACCTCTCTCGCTTCTCTTACTCGCATTAGTCCGGTCATATACGCTCATTTATTCTTGGTTCTTTTGACCTGACCCTTCTTAAATACTTCTACCTGGATAAGATATGTTCGCCTCGGTCGTCCTATACCAACTCTTCCATTCACTTCCGCTCTATATGTTTGTGCAGTCATTCTACTTTCATCCATCCTTTCTACATGTACAAACCAGCTCAACATAAATATAAGTTTAAACGGCTAACGGTAAATTCGAATCTGCTACCCCGTTCCAGCTTGCGCTTGCTTGGATGGGCAGCAGCATTCCAAACCACCACGCCTGCCCAGCATGGCAACTATAAGCGAAATTCCCCTTGCTTGAATATGCCTATGTCCAGCCTACAGTTTCTTCAGCTGATATAATGATGATGTGTTTTCTACCCGTAAGAAGCTAAGGTAAATGATTAATATATCATTAAATGTATTTCCAGGTATATCTCCTCGTAGCAGCAATGCTGTGTGTCGGCGTCGTAGCACTGGCTGTCATTATAATTGGCCGGGCCTGCATCCGCTTCAAAGACGGTAATAATAATATACTCTTTATTGTACACCAATGAAAACAACACAAGAACATCACAAAAACATGGAATAGTAGGTACAAGAGGCGGCTTTATCGCTAAATGTAATTTCTTACAGGCAACCTTTGGATAGAAATAATGTTAAAGCTGATGGAAGTTTGAGGTGCATTTAGTACATATATACATATTAATAAACATACATATATACATATAATACACATACATTCAAATACATATAAAAGATAAAGTTACAGAACAAGGAAAGTGACAGAATCGAAAGGCAAATTGAAAGTGACAGCTAATAAAATAAAAGAGAGAGAACAAGCAGATCTCACTTCAAAGGGGAAGGCATTCTACAAACGAACAGCTTAAACTGTAAAGGATTTGCTTTAGAAGCTTGTGGAATGCAGAGGCATTTTCAGTGATAAATTCTCTGACCAACTTAGGGATTTTTCATGGCTGTCCCCAAGGAACACAAAGCGACTTTTAAAATAAGTAGGAGGGAAAGGACAGAACAATAGCTTGTATAACAAAGAGACGACATGAGCGTTCCTGCGAAGTCGAATAGGTAGACATTTGAGCTTAGTACGAAATTTGGACACATGATCAAACTTACGTAAACCAAAAATGAATCTAGATTAATTTAATTCTAGGTAATCTTTAACTAGATATTTCATCAATTACTATATAGTTTTTGTAACATAAAGTACTTGTTGTAGATTAAGTTGATGGTAGACAAGTAACTTTAATGTAGGAATTAGACTGGCCCGATGGCGCGTATGATAGTAATCCTATCTTATACGCGGGACGAATATGTATGGGATGAATATTCGTGTTCATTGATTTTGTGACAGGTATTGAAATTGGAATTTATATTTTAATATTATATATTTTTTGATTTCTTTTTTCAGCTCCAAAGATAAAAGACGAAGGTCACCGTCTCACAAACTTGGCGTGCGTAAGCGGACTCTTCACATTTCTTGGAGCAGGTACCAATGTATTTAATCCTCCAGTCCACTGTTGGATTCAGGCATTGCCCATAATTGCCGCTCTAGGCTAGCGTGTTGGCAAATGGCGGGGGTGGGCAGCAGCATCCGTATCACGAAAGCTGCGCTCTGCGATTGCCAACACGCTGCCCAGCGCCGCAATTATGAGTAACATTCCCCCTTTCTTGGGAAAGTCTGTATCAAACAGTGGACTTCCAATGTTTGATATGGTCAGGATAACGATGATGTTAATTATAATAAAGTTTCTTGTATTGCTCTTTTCAGCCGTATATTTCTTCTCGTTCATGGTTGTGTTCAGTTTCTACCATTTTCGTTACGTACGGCGCGCAATCTTGCTACACGAAGCGGAATGCGAGTGAGCCGGCATGAAAACCATATGTCAGGAATGTTTTGTGATAATTATATATTGTATTAAATTATTTCTGTATTTTCAGTTGTATTAATGGTCAGGTGATAATAAAAATAAAATTCACGCTACATTTCATACACAAAACCGTAAGGTACCGGCGGAGTAAAATAGCACATTCTTCTGCACCTGGTGTCGTAAGAGGCGACTAAGGTACCAGGACCGATAGATGGCGGTATATCCATCCGGAACAGCTCAAATGCGCAAATACAGGGGGCGGGGATGGGCAGCTCAGCCCCGTCGCAAAAGCTGCCCTCTGCGATTGCCAACCCCCTATCATGGAGAAGCATATATCCAGTAGTGGACTTCCAATGGCTGGTATAATGATGATGATAATAATGTTATACGTTGACTATACCCAGACAATAAAGGAATTACAAGTATTATACTTAAATACATATTTTTTACACCCAGACACAGGACAAACTCAAATACCTAATATCTGCGCAATCGCAATTTTGTCATTCAAGTGTGTCATTCTAACTCACACCGTTCATATTTTTACTCTCCACGTTAACTTTCATCATCATTATTATCATGCCAGCGGAAGTCCACTTCTTGTTTGCAAATAGCAGAGCGCAGCTTTTGCGACGGGGATGCTGCTGCTTATTCCCACCCTGTGCATTTGAGATACACAGTTTCGGATGGATATACCGCCATCTATCGGCTCTCATACCTTAGTCACCTCATCGTATAAAGCGGGAGGTACTATTCTACCCTGCCGGTACCTCACGCCTTAACATTAACCTTAACTGAATCAAATTTCACGTTACTCGTTCGCGTCATTACGCGCCTTAAAAAGGGTTGCAAAGTTTTCGCGCTTCGTATTAATGTATAGACAGCATTTCGCGATATTTGGGAAATGACAAAAAATGTCACATTTATCAATAGATGAAAATAAAGGTGGGGCGTTGTCGGCGCGGGGCGGGCGGTCACAAATCTTTATCGGCTCCTATACTGATTTATAGACCCTAGTTACTACCCGGTACAATTCTAGAGACATTTTTAGCTTATTTTTTTTTATTGGACCAGGTCAACTTACAAGCATACAGTCCGCGTGATAGTGAGCGTCACTGCAGCCTAGAAATGATCGTAATATCACTAACGAGTTACCAACCATAATTTCACCGTCTCTTCGCCCTTCAGACCGAAACTTAGCAATCCGTACAATGTTGCTTGGGAGTAGAAATAGGTAATAGTGAGGTACCAATGCAGACGACCTCTTTTATGAGGTCTACCTTATTTGCAATATTATGTACCTGGTGGATAAGTATAAAACTACACCATTATTATAAAAATAAAAGAAACGTATGTACGTTACGTGGAAACTCTAAAACTACGGATGTGATTTCAAAAGTTCTTTCACCGTTAGAAAGCTACATCTTTACTGTAGCTAGGCTTTACATTTTATCAAGTTTTGCTATTTTTATCACCTTATAATTTTGTACGTTTGTAACAAATAAACTCAGTAACTACTAAACTTATTACGAATACTTTTTAACTAATAAAAAGTTAATTTATCAACAAATAAAATTAACTATATTATAATATATCCAACATACCTCAGTGCCTTAAGTCGAAACTTTCAACCAATATGTGTTACCAGCGATGACCTATGGCAGCGAAACGTGGTCTCTTACCATTGGCCTTACTGGCCAACTGAAGGCACTGCTGAGGGCAATGCTCGGAGTCTCTTTGCGCGATCGAATCAGGAATGAGGAGATTTATAATAAAACCAAAGTTACGGACTTTGCCCGGTGGATTACTAAGCTGAAGTGGCAGTGGGCAGGGCATTTAGTGGTTGGTGACGCAAAATCGATGGCCGGAATCTGGAATGAGGACCACGTACCGGCAATTGCAGCGTCTACCCGAAAGATGGACAGACGATATGACTAAAACCGCAGGATCGCACTAGACACAGGCCGCATACAACCGATTCTATTGAAGGTTACTATGGGAGGCCTATGTAAATCTTATGGCTGATATAATAATAATGCTATTTATTATATTCCCACATTCACAAATGGAGACTTATTTTTCTATAAGTAACATCAGCTTTAAAATAATCCCTACATTCTCACGGTCAAGAGTTGGAGAGCGGAAGAAGAATCGTTGCTAGTGTTAAAATAAAATAAATATGTTGGCGCCAAATTAACCGGTGTTTAAAATTCGAATAATCGAATCACGATTCATTCATTCAACCGATCAATTGATTGGTGTTACGCATCAACACTAGTACAAAAAAAGCAGGTGTAATTTGGCGCGGTTTTTAAATTGATGCAACCAAACAAATAACCAAACGAGACTTCCACTGTAAGAAGGTCAGAAAATTTTTGGGTCACCCATCCTAATTACCAAATGTTGCAAGAGTCGCTTAACTTTTCCGATCGACTGTGCCTTTGGGTTTTTTTTATTTCGGTAAACTCACTTTTCCCCCAACTTGTGTGCCGGGTAATAGAGGCCATTGCGGATTAATGGAATTTATATTAATAATGCGTGTCACTATAAATCAGGCGACATTCTCTGCGAGCCTGATGAATGTTTAAGAGGCTAAAAAGACTCGGGTCGAGAGATATTGCTCCTTAAAAAAGTACCCCAATTTGATACCGCTATGGGGATTACAGAGTAATTTTGCTTTTATTTGTAATGTTGGAATTTTCTGCAGTGAGGTCGGAGTAAAATAGTACTTATTGTATCGATAGATGGCGGTATATACACTGGAAACAGCATAGCTCAGATATAACGGGAATTAATTAGCATTCCCGTCGCTCTTTGTTTTCCGTGGTGGTCTGCGACTGCCTGAAGCATCGATTTATAGGTAAAATTCCCTCTTAAGGAGAGCTATGTCTAACAGAGGACCTTCTACGGATGATATTAAGATGATATTGATCGTCCATCCATATCTTAGTGTATAGTCTTGTATTGAAGAATTTGTCTGTCAGTTTGTTAATCACGCTTTTAATGCTTAATTGGTAAACCTTTTTGTATGACCCCGGACTAGTTAGGAAGATAATTATATGCCATAATATTATAAGGGACGGCAGACATCAGAGGGATCATAAATATAGTATTAAATATATATTTAACACCCAGACACATAACAAATACAAATATTAATAACATAAATATACGTCCTGGCTGGGGAACCCACGACCTTGCGCTTACCAAAAATCACTAGGGGCCGTGGGTTCGATCCCCTCCCAAGAGAAATATTTATATGATGATATTTGTGTTCGCCCTGTGTCTGGGTGTAAAAATATTCATTAGAATATTATATATATATATTATATATATATATATATATATATATATATATATATATATATAATTTGACTGGTACTATACTGGTATAAACTTCCATCATTGTGAAATTTCATGAACATAGGTTAACTAAACAGAACTACATGAGATAGACCTCATATAAAGTCGTCTGTTTTGGATTTGCAACGCGATTGTGATATCCTTGGGATATCACAGCTACAGTGACACTTACTATGACATGGACTGTATGCTTGTTTGTCGACCGAGCCTAATAAATAAAATAACTAGAAAAAGCGTGAAAAGGCAACAAACAAACTCACTTTATAATATAAATTGGCTGATCCGATGGCGCAGATGATAGTGGTCCTATCTTATGTGCCAAGGGCCGACGGTTCGATTCCCACCCAGGACAAACAATTATATTAGAGATATTTGTGTTTGTTCCATGTCAAATACAATTTTACACAAATGACCGATGTCCCTGACAACCTTATGGTGTTGTAAGAGTCATTAAAACAAATAGGTTATTGAGTGTCCTACTTTAATACTAGTCTGCCGACACCAGACTAAGTTTATAGCAGGTCCATTGCGCGAGACACCAGAACAGAACCTGCTAGAAAAACTGATAGTGATAAGGGTTCCAATAACAATAACCATTAAAGTAGCTGTTAGATCAATTCAATTTAATCTCTTGCAAAGTAAATTTTAACCTAATCCGCGTTTATGAGCTTGAATAATGTATGTTTAGTAAAAATATGGCCTTGCGGTTTCGGCAGAGTAGAATAGTACTTCCCCCTGTAACAGGTGTCATAAGAGGCCACTGAGGTACTAGAACCGACAGATGGCGGTATATGCATCCTAAGCAATGTAGATCGAAAGCAGAGGGCGCGGATGGACAGCATCATCCTCATCGCGAAAACTGCCAATTATGTGCAAAATTCCCTCTTTCTAGGGTAGGCCATACCAGCAGTGGACTTTCAATAGCTGATATGATAATGATGAGTATAAATGAACGTATATATAAATGAACTCAATGATAAGTTCATTAGTTCTCAACAAATGAAACTCCCGATTTAAGACCCAACTTACGACACCCTACAAAATAATCATTAATTACTTATGGATTAATTAATTTACACAACATTGCGGAAACCTAATCGAGCTTATAAAATTGTTAATTAGTACCTACTGGCTTTTGCCGCAGAATGTTTTAATTAAAACATACTTTGCGTGTTAAAGTATATTATAAATAAGCGAGAAACTTTATATGTATAAAGAACTCGATTACATTCAAGGTCTGATTATAGCAGATTCGTTTTATCTCAGGTTTTGAACGAAATTTGAACTTCGAAATTTGTTTTAAAGCTGTGTATTTTCAACGCTTACAAGTAAAAACGAATAAAGTACCTAATTATATATCTACTAACAATGCCCCGCGGTTTCACCCGCTTTAAGCTGTAAACCTTTCAAACTAACTTTGTCCCCCCTTTTACCCGCTTAAAGGAGTGAGTTTTCAAAAATCCTTTCTTAGTGCTCCTCTATGTTATAAAAGGAACCCCTAGGCAAAAGTTTCCAACCCTTATGTCATGGCAGTCAATCAGCCTTTTGGATATATATATGTATATATATAGATTACGTTTTTTATAACGTTTATACTAAATTTTATTGAAATGACTACAAAAACAGGATAGTTTAATACTAAATTTGCACCCCCGTTTTACCCCTTTAGAGAGAACATTTTCAAAAATCCTTTTTTAGAACGTCTCTTCTTTATAAAAGGAATCTCTGTACAAAATTTCAAGTTTCTTACTCTTATAATTTAGGCCCTGCGAAGTTTAATTAAATTTGTATAGCTCTGAGTACTCTAACCGGAACTCAAAAAATTTAAAGAGTTAACGACTCGAGATAGATGGGGCCCATCACGCGCTTGATAAATTGTCCCCCAGGGAAGTCATCGAGGCGGCTCCTGAGCTGTCAATCAGGGATTACACTTGTTGATGTATTGATCAATGGGGGAAAGAGGAAATCTCACTCTTTCCTGAGTATTAGACTACGGGAAATATACCTATACTTTGATGTATTTAATAATAATAATATCTATACCACCATTCGCACTCTATCTTCTTCACAAAGCTACTTTATCAAACATTTATCGCATCACAAGAAAATTCCTTTCCTCTTTCAGTGTCCCTGGAATATTTTACACAAATACTTAAATTTCCTGAATCTAAAGTTTGACCACATCCTGCGTTAATTGCCAACGACACTATCCATTTGATCTAGAACCTAGGAAAGTAAATAGGCCGAGTTTAACGAAATCAGGTGATCCCTTGACAATCATGCTATGAAGATCTGTGTTATAAAAGTCAGTGGTTTGGTTCTTTATGCCTTTATGAATAATCTAGCAGCCCCCCCCCCCCCTTTTTACCCCGTAAGGGATAATTTTGAAGAAAATATTGTATGTCTTTGATAACTTTCAATAAAGAACCCTTATACTGAATTTATTCGATTAACTTAAAAATCAGCAAAAATACATACTAACTTTTCACCGCCGTTTCCCTCTTTAGGGAGCGAATTATTTAAAATCCTTTTTTAATTCTCCCCTATGTTATAAAGTGAACCCCTGAGCAAAATTAGTTTCTAACCCTTATAATTTACGCCCTGCGTTGATATGTCATCCAATCAGATTTTCCTTTCATATATAAATATATAGTTGTAATTAACATTTTTGTGTGTGTTTATGTTTGGTTTAATATATAACACACATTTTTAACTTCAAAACATAATAAGGCTTCAGTCTTCAGTCTCATAATTTAGTTTTTATGAGTATAATCTTCTTTTTTTAGCTTTTAATCGTTAAGTAAATATAAGACAATTCGATAGTGATCTAGGAATCTTGTAGTAATAAACGTGTTGCTCTGAAAATACAAAGATTTATTTAGCACAAATATCTATTTTAACAACAAGAACAATACGATCCAGATACACAACATACCTGAAAATACAAAGAAACGACATTTAAAGTTTATTAATTTTAGCTACTATTTAAAAATTAGCTAGTCGATTCCTTTATTACACAATTAGTAAACTTTTTATTAATTTTTTATTTATCTTCCCTATCGCCATATTTTAAAAACGTCATTAAGTTGGCACTGTCAGTCGCGCCCTCTATTCATAGATAGGCCCATAGATAATAAAAGAACTAATTTCTTTACATAAATATGTGTAGGTACAGGGTTTGGTCAAGTTTTTCATGTAACTTATAATTTATATACTTAGGTGTATGCGACAATGGTGGATTACTTAGGCCTCTCCAAGAAAGGGGGATATTTGTCCATAATTGCCGCGGGGGCAGGCGTGATTGCAACCGCAGAGCGCAGCTTTTTTTCATAACGGGGTTGCTGCTGCCCATCACCGCCCTATGCATTTGAACTGTTTCGGATAGATATACCGCCATCTGTTGGCTCTGATACCTTACTAGCCTCTTACGATACCTGGTACAAAGGGAGGTACAATTCTACTCAGCCGGTTCCTCACGGCTAATCATTTAAGTATGAAGTGTTTGTAAATTTCATTTTTATTATAATAAAAATACAATAAGTTTTTCTAACATTTATGCGAACTTTTACGTCTTTTAGAGGATTTAAAATGCGTTTTTTTTTATCTAAGAAATACCCGCAGTATAGCGAACTCCCCCTTTCTTGGGGAGGTCTAAAGATTTATTCTAAACATAAGCAATTACGCAAAATTTCATTAATTTTCAATTACCGTTTCGTTCCAATATGGAGCACCGAATGCTAACAGGCAAGACCTCCCAGTTGATGAATGCATCTCCAATTTCTGCAACAAAATTACCCACTCTAAGCTGAAAAGCTGCTTGCTGTTATCCGGTCGTAGTGAAGCGCTCTATGATCTCTTCAATATTTACATCGATGTTATGATCAAGTGATTTCGTTAATTAATATTTTTTTTTTGTTATTATTTCACTGACGATTTAAATGTGCTTGCATAGGGCCCACTCGAATAAAGTGTATTTGACTTTGATTTATTACTTTTTCTGTTTTATTCAGTTATAGAAACTTAGTATTAATTATTATTATTAGTTTTGTTGTACGTAGCAAGAGCAACTTATTGTGTATATTTAAGAAAACATTATCTTTATCCGGCTCGTGTTTAATAAATTTCGGTTCGACTGATTTTGAATGAGTTACCAAAGGTCATTTAACTATTAAAAACGGTTCTTAAGAAACGGTTGCCGTAAGGTAGCCGAAACGTCGAATAAGAAATGCAAAAAAATAAATAAACCGCGTTTTAAAGCCGTTAAAAAAGATTGTTTTATTATGAGTAGTAAAAGCATTACAATTAATTACCAAATTAAAGAAATGGCGCTGACATTTCAGCACAAAAAGAACAAACACTAGGTAATATTCGACATATCCGCTAGAGTCTCGGTGGCATAACTGTAGTGTAGTCCATCGGAATGGGAAAGTTGTAGGTTCGATTTCCGCGTGACATCTGAGACAAACTAATAATAATAATAATAATAAATTCCCACAACATCTCATACATTGACCTGACTCCGTGGTAAGTCGCTTTAAGCACTTGTGTTACGGACGCCAGACAACAGAGGAATCACAAATATACTACTTAAATACATATATTTTACACCCATACACAGAGCAAACACAAATATCATCATATAAATATTTGCTCTGGGTGGGAATCGAACCCACGACCCCTGGTGCACAAGACAGGATCACTACCATCTGCGCCATCGGGCCCGTCACTGATTTTTTTTCTAATCAATATCATCTTAAATTTATAATCTCGTCCACGAGCGTCAAATCTACGAAATTCCTGCGTTTTTATAAACTCACCATACTAAAATATTATAATCAGTTCGGGCAATATTCATGATCAATATCATCATCACAGCCATTGGTGTCCACAGCTGGACATAGGCCTACCCAAGAAAGGGAGAAGTTTGTCCATACTTGCCGCGCAGGGCAATATGTTGGCAATCGCAGAGTGCAGCTTTCGCGACGGGTATGCTGATGCCCATTCCCACCCTATTCATTTGAGCTGCACTGTCTTGGATGTACATACCGCCATTTGTCGGTTCCGGTCCCTCAGCCGCCTCTTACGACACCTGGTTCAGGGGAGGTACTATTCTACCCTGCCGGTACCTCACGACAAATACTGCGTGTAATATTGCGACAAAAGAATTAACACACTTATATACTGATTTCATAATACGTAATGAAAATATTCAATTCCACATTAAATTCGCACACAACACAAATGGAGTCGGCGGTCTAAACCACAATTATTAATTTAAGTACAGAACAAAAGTTAGCGCGCGCAGAAACAAATGCTCCAGTATATTTACCAAACATTAAATCCTTTGATTTTGCTGTAAGATAAATACATAATTTCATTAACTCGCTTAACTTTAAAGATTTTCTTGCGCTTCCCTCTAACAAAGTGTTATAAGTAAGGTAGAAATATATAATACAAGTGTGCAGCCCGCGACTTGGTCTGCCTTTGTCCTGCTATGTGCGCTAAGGGCCATAGTACACGGCGTTTTTTAAACGCGCCGACGACGCGCAGATGACGCGCGTATACGCGCTTCAAACGCAATTCGAACGCAACCTAGTAACCCAAGTACGTACCTTACGAACTAGTACGCGTCGTCGGCGCGTTTAAAATACGCCGTGTACTATGGGCCTAATGATCGCGGGTTCGATGCCCATCCAGACAAATATTCAAATGAATATATTTGTGTTTGTTCTGTGTCTGATAATTTAATATATTTATTTATGTATTATATTTTTGATTCCTCTCTTTGGTGCTTATAACACGATTGCTTTAATTGACTTATCACGGAGTCAATTCAACGTATGAGATGTTCACTGAGTTTATTTATAAAAAAAAAACTTTTTGAACTATGCAATATATCGCGCCGATTCCTCAGTGAAAATTCAAATGTCAAATCTTTCCCTAGGGAACATGTTTCCGGGACAAAAAGAAACGTGTCATTCTAGACTATCAATATTCCTTATGCCAGATCCATTCTGATCTGGTCAGCTGTTCCATTTCGTTTCGTTTTTCGTTCCGTTCGTGAAAGAGAAACAGACAGACATTGATACAAACTTGTGCGTTTATAATGTTAGTAGGGTATGGACTACTGCTACCATCTCTGGGCAGGAGCACCTATTAGCTTGGACCCTTTGACTCGGTCCAGAAACGCGATGTCTGAATTCTTAATGACTCCAGGCTCACAAGCGGTATTGAGCCCTATCTATGAAAAGACTGCCTCCTGATGTGATTACTGCCGCTTGCACAATGGGCTTTGTGTCGAGGAATTGTTTGATATGATGCCAACTTTTAATAACCACACTGCTCACCATCGACAAGGAGTTCACCACACACTTGGGAACCAAAATGGTCGCGAACCCAACGGTTTCAGAGGTAAATTTTCCCACGTGCGTTAAGGTTGTCGAATAAGCTTCCTGCAGAGGTTTTCCCAGAGGAATGCAGTATGGGGTTCTTTGAAAAAATTGAAGAGGTTTTTAAACCCTTTAAACCCTTGGTGTTGTAAGTCGACCATAGACTGACCACTTATCATGCGGGGCGCACGCTTGTTTCCCAACTTAGTGGTATAAAAAATATATATATATATATTGTGGTTAACTATATTTACACAACAGTTGGCTATGCAGGACACAGGCCTCCTTAATAGGTTTTAGGAAATATATAAGAAATTTTTGATTGACATATAAAAACATAATTTGCAACACTTGTTTCAGGTTTCAGACGGGACTCGAAACTGCAAGTTCCTGAATGTTCTCTTTGTGGCTGCACGACTGGATCAATTTCCATTGGACTTTTACTGGTAGATAGCTGATAGAATTAAAAGTAACTTAGGCTATATAACATCACGTTATGACTAATAGAAGTGGACCATCATTAAAAAATGTGGCAAAAACGGACGAAAAATGAACGTGAACTAAAGTTACTATTTCAGACGAAGTCGCGGGCATAGATAGTCTGATATAAACTTAAGGTTTCCTACTTAAATATTTCGACAAATAATGTACTTCTTAATGTTATTTATAACAACTTAACTGTTTTAACTTAAGCAAGAAAATAAATAATGTACCATAATTTTAGTGATACTCATAATGGTAGTCATGAGGTGTAGGTAGAATAAAATACATAGTACCTGCACCAGGAATCGTAGGAGGCGACTGATCTTCCAGAACAGGGAGATATCGTTGTAAAGATGGGCAGCAGCATCCCCGTTACTTTGAGAGGTTATATGCATAGAAAATGCTGAAATGCTTTTTGTCTGTCTGTCTAAATGCACAGGACGGGGTTGGGCAGCAGCATCTCTCTCGCGAAAGCAGTGTCTCAGCGCAGCTATTATGGGCTAAAGTTCATTAGGGAGGCCTATGTCTAGCAGCGGACTTCCAATGGCTGTTATGATTGATAGACTGTGTTAATTTATTTTTATATACACATTTTGTTCTAAAAGTCATTTATTAAGTGAATCCTTTTATATATCTTTTATATATCTTTGACGGGCCCGATGGCGCAGATGGTAGTGATCCTGTCTTGTGCACCAGGGGTCGTGGGTTCGATTCCCACCCAGAGCAAATATTTATATGATGATATTTGTGTTTGCTCTGTGTATGGGTGTAAAATATATGTATTTAAGTAGTATGTTTGTGATTCCTCTGTTGTCTGGCATTCGTAACACAAGTGCTTTAAGCGATTTACCACGGAGTCAGGTCAATGTATGAGATGTTGTGGGAATTATTATTATTATTATCTATCACTAAATATTCGACTAGATAATAAACGTCAATTATGAATAAGTTAAAAATCCGGTAGTGTTTTTTTACAAAATTCCCTCCAAAACAAATAATAAGTTAACCAAATCGCTGTTATAAAATAACTTTACAAGGCCCAGAAATCCGATAACTGTTATCGGATTGCTACTACGATAACCAATTTATACCCAATATCGATAAAAATGTCCCCTCTCTAACAGTACGCCACTAATCTTCATCGACGTTCTAAGACGGATGAAAAGCGCCTGATCGTCTCGATTAGCAACCGCACACGCCGCCACCGCGTCGCAAACTGAACCCTAACACATCGAAATACAATCCATTTTCTTCTGACAAAAAAAAAAACACCGCATAAACTTAGCTATGCTCCTAGTATATTTCTAATATATTTGTCTTAAGGTCCATTTTCTTTTTACTACTGATTCGAGATACAATTTTCTCGGATTGACCAGAAGTAGTTGACCTCCGACGTTGATCTCCCATGTATAGACTCTTAGGGATTTTAAGCTTAAATAATTCTTAGAGGGGTCTAGGAACTTTGGATCGTTCTTCCAACGATTAACAGTTAAGCATTTGCTTGTTTGTATCAATGTTTGTTCTTATAAAGAAGATTTCATTATACATAACATAAAAAAATATATATTGTTAGTTGACTATTAGTAATTATAACATTGTTTGGATCTCCCTTTAAGTTTGAAAAACCTGTATTAGAAAAGTCTCTACATATCCCATTAGGTAGACCGAAGTCGTCTGCATTGGTACCTCACTCTCACATATTTATACCGCCAAATAACAGTGTTCACATTGCTGTGTTCTGGTTTAAAGGGTGAGAGAGGCAGTGAAATTATTGGGTAATGTGAATATCTTCAAGTCATAAAATCTTTGTGATCTTACAATAATAAATAACTTTAGCAGTAGTTACATGGGCACTTACTTATATAAAACTAGTTGTGCCCGCGACTTTGCCTGCGTGGATAGAATAGTGACTTAGGGCAATATATTTACTTTGAAATATTATTATATATATTAGCCATATTGATGCTCCGCTAGTAGTATGTCAAATTTTTTCCATATTATATCAGCTAACTGTTAGTAAAAGTCGCATCAAAATCAGTCCAGCCGTTTCTGAGATTATCTGAAATTAAGAGACAGACAGACAATTCTTATGTTCTTTAATATTAATTTTTTAATATTACAAACAGGCATTAAATTTTTTTTACCCGCTTTATATTAATTTCAGTTGTATGAATGTATGTGTGTATGTTTGTAACCGACTCATTTGAAATCGATTTTGACCCACTTTAGACGGACAGATTTAATTGAAACTTTGTACACATCGGTGCTCAGGATTATCAGAATGAGAGAACCGTCTAACTCATTCCTATCTTAAGCATTTATCTAGTTAATACTTATTACTCAAAAATAAAGTAAAACATAAAATATAGTTAAAATAAAAACTAAAACACACACTTTTAATGTATTTCTTATATCAAAGTGAAAATAATGATGAACAAAAAATACTTTTCGTATTCTGAACAAAGCGTATATAATTCGCAAATAAAGAAATATCGTAAATTTGAACGATATGTCGAATTCATTCAGAAAAATTTTAATAGAAATCATAATTAGAAAAGTTTTGATGCCGGAGAAGTTTGCCAATTCATATTATATTTTCATTCGTATGCGGATCAAAATCACGTTAATTTCGAAGGCCTACATAAAATTGCAGTTTTAAGTTATTGTAGATTATATCAAGGAATAATGTCAAGGATTCCGTTGTTGAATTCTGGCGCGCTTTTCAAATATCATCGCCATTTTTTGTTATTTCACGTATTCCATAGATGGCGCCAGCTATCTAAGATTGGAAAAATAGCATTATTTTTTCACGCAAATTTAATTTAATTGTAATATTTTCCACACATTTTCCATGCAAAGGTTGCCTGGAAGATATCGCTCTATGCGATAAGGCCGCTGATTTTACTTCACTATGTATTATTACTATTAATATTATTGTCTGTAAACTTAGGTGTGCAATAAAAGTGTATTATTTTTATTAGTTTAACTATTAAAGAAAGATCAAGGACTTTATCTGTTTTCATTTTAAGTTTTTGGTGATTTTATAGGTATATATTATTAACTTTAAAACTACTAAACCTTATCGTTATACGTTATATCTCAAATTTATATTTGTAAAATGATTTTCATGGTACACAAATTAGTATACCTAGTCAAAACAGGACAAAATCTGTCTAAGCAAGTAAATAATAACAAATAATAATAATTATTTGTAAGTGCCATAAGATTCTAACAGATGGCGTTATAAGGTAATTAAATAAGTATCTTAATATTTTAACATTAAAATAAACTAACGGTAACGTCATTATCGGGATACAATTTTACTACCGACAAAATATAATGCTGTTTCCAACCTTAGACAGCTAGCGCCATCTATTGACTTAGCGAAGGCAACACAAAATGGCGATGACATACGAAAAGCGCGCCAAAATTCAACACAGGAATCCTAGGCCTTATTTCTTATTCCTTAAGATATTGCACACTTAGATATAATCTACCACTACTCAAAACTGCAATTTTATGCAGGCCTTTCGAAATTAACGTGATTTGATCCGCAAACTTATTCGGAATGAAAACTATTTTAGCAATTCTCTGTTCTTGCCTGCACGTATCTATGCGTATAGTTGAATCGCGCAATCAGAACTTTAGACCATCAAATACCGCGGCGAGTGTGTCAATTCTCGATTTTGCAGATTCTGCGCCGTCAGACCATGAAACGTTCATCAATTGTAGGCAGACCGCAGACTAGAGTAATTTCAGAAATTTGAGATACTGAAAAAAATTACCAGAAGCTCAAATGCAACAGGACGGGGATGAGCAGCAGAAGTTAATGCGATTCATTGACCACACCTGCTCTATCTATATAATTCAATAAAATTTTGAGCAAAGTTCTCCATATATTGGGGAGGCCTATGCCGCTCTGAGCAGTCGAGAGCTATCCTATTTCGGGTGGATATATCGCCATCTGTTGGTTCTGTTACCTCATTCGCCTTTTACGACACCTGGTACAGGTAGAATTGCTTTTCTATTCTGCTGGTATCTAAACGTTATTTTATATTTAGTCTGACTACAACTATTGGAAGTCCACTGCTGGACATAGGCCTTCCCAATAACGGAAGATTTTTGCCCGTAATTGCTACGCTGGGATACTTCTGTTTATGGGTGGGGACCCAGTGCATTGTAATAAGCCTGGTAAATAAAATATTAGTTTGTATTTTCAGTGAAACAATTTGTGGTTTATTTTGATCACCTCTATAAAATATATATATATATAATTTTTATTTTGTAAGTGTTTGGAAAGTTTACGTTTCCGAGAGCCCTAAGCACCCAGAGAGTGTCGCGTATTAGCTATAATTTATCGAACCAGACAGACTGATACATCGCTCCAATGTGCCCAGCCTGTGGCAGATTGGGTGCATGCAATTATGTATTAATTCGGGATATGTTGAATAATTTATTTTATAAGTTGCATATGGTAAGCGCCCTGAGGTACCGGCAGAGTAGAATAGTACCTCCCCCGGTACCAGGTGTCGTAGGATGCGACTAAGGTACCCGAACCAACAGATGGCGGTATATTCACCCCAAAACAGCGTTACTCAAATGCAAAGGCCGGGCTATTGTTATAGTGTTCTACAGTGGACTTCCAATGGGTGATGATATGGTAAGCGCAGTGTGTGATGACCACTCGCAAGGTGTATCCATTATCTGAACAGAACCGATGGATAACGTTGGATGCTGGCCGCATATATCTCATCATCATTACATCAACAATAGTCCACTTTTGGTCATGGGTCTTCCCAAAAAAAGAAGGTTATAGACCATTGCTGGTGCTAGTCCCATCCCCACCTTCTAGTATTTGAGATGCGCTGTTACGGATGGATGTATCAATGATAAGTCGGCTCTTATAACACTAAAGTTAGATCTCTTACAAATGTCGTCTGCATTGGTACCTATTTCTACCGGCAAATAGAAGTCTTCGCATTGCTGTGTCCCGGGTTGAAGGGTAATGGATCAGTAAACTAAGGAGTGGACTGATAACTAAGGAGGTTTTATTCGACAACTGCAACTAATCCTAAAAGAAGCCTACGACACCATTATAAGACCTACATCACATCAGCTATCATGTAGGCTTTATGGACGTCTAGTGATAAACTTTGTCTGGTATGATGAATATAGATGCAGTTGGTGATGATTTTATCTTGCGCGCCAAAGGATGTGGTTTCGATCCCCGCCCAGGACAAATATTTATGTGATAATATTGTGGTGGTAAGTAAAAATAATAATAACCTTTATTTTCTAACCATAACTAAATAAAAGTATCTCCAGAACTTTGTACATTAACAGCTGTTGTGGAAGACTGGAGTCTTAAACTGCTTGTGTTTCCGATTACCATGCCCTCCATCTTATTTTGTATTATTTAATAATAAATTCCGTTAATTTAATAAATATACTTATTTAAATATTATATTTGTGATTCCTTTGTTGTCTGTCTGTAACACAATTACTTTAAGCGACATATTATGTCGAGGTCGGGTCTTAGCTTACAAAATTGATTACAATCGAGGAAGATTCCTCGATTGAAGATGAAGTATACACTTCGTTATAAGATTATAACGAGGTGTATACTTCATCTTATTACTTACAAGATATAAGCACAGCATCCTAAACAATATGAATAGTAGCAGGCGTTAAAATTTAATAATAAAATACAGCAAATAGGATATTAATGCAATAAAATAATAATGCTATTTCTATGTTCTGGTTTGAAAGGTGAAATAGGCAGTGAAGTTACTGTGAAATGTGACATAATATCTTCAAGTCACAAGGCTGGCTTCGCGTTAGTTTTATCCTTGTGATAATACGAGCGTCTATAGGCTGCGGTGACGCTTACTATCACTGAATGATAGTTAGCCGACCTAGTCATATGAAAAAATAAAACCGAATGAATTATAAGTTAATACATATATAGAGAAATAAACAAAAGATAATTAATAAATAATTTGTATTACAGTCCTGACATTTTGTTGTGCGCATCATCACCATTTATTATTAAATGATTCTCAAACATTTGCATGTTTCTCAATATATTTGCATATAATATTAAACATATGCAATTTTTCAGTTAATTGTACAAAACTATTTTTGTTTTAAATGTAGCAAACAAACACAAGAGATTAAGACATGCTTTATGTACTTTTAAGCAACAGCAAAACATAATACTTATATATATTTATATAACAATTAAAATATTATACAAGAAATGAAAGAAAGTGACATCGGAATAGTAAAAATAAGAAACAGCAAAGCAAAAACAAAAACACTGAACATACAAAAACATTAAAATTAAAAAGAAAAACTATATAAATAAAAATAACAACATTGTGCCGTGAGGTACCTGCAGAGTAGAGTATCTCTCTTGGTGTTTTAAGAAACGACTGAGGTACCGGAACCGACAGTGTAGCTCAAATTTTCAGTGGAAATGGGAAACAGCTTCCCCATCGCGAAAGCTACACTCTGCGCAATTATTTCCTCTTTTTAGGTAGGCTGATGTCTAAAAGTGAATTATTTTAATGATAATGATGATAAACAACAATAAACATGAAATACGATCTTACGCATTAAATTTTCAAGAATTTATTTGATATTTTTACATTTTCTTTGAATTTATTTTGCTGGGCCGGTCATTGTGAATGAACATCATACTAGATATTCTATGCAGCTGGTCAGCAAATTAGCCTCACATTCTTATTAAATAGACACACTGTACCACGCCTGGTAGTTCGCGCGCAGATGCCTTGAACTGCGTAGAGTTTTAGATGGGTATGAAGGTATGAAGGTACCTAGTCGCCTCTTACCACACAGGTACAGAGGAAGGTACTATTCTACTCTGCCGGTACGTTATGACTAACAGGGTAAATTTTTATTCGTTAAATCTAGGGGACACATTAAAAAGTAATTTTATTATGTTTTTTATTTAAACGTCCACTAATGGATATAGCTCTCCCAAAATAAGGGGGGATTATAATAACAAATTCCCATAACACCTCATTTATTGCCCTGTTTCCGTGATAAGACGCTTAAGCACTTGTGTTACGAACATCAGACAACAGAGGAATCACAAATATACTACTTAAATACATATAATTAACACCCAGACACAGAACAAACATAAATATCAACCTTGGGCAGGCATAGTGACATCCGCAGAGTGTAGCTTCCCGGCAAGAAGCCTGTTAACAGATGTAATATTGGTGACGATACCGCCATTTGTCGGTTTCGGTACCTCAGTACACCAGGTACATGGAAAAGTACCCCAGTACATACGTACATGCAGAGATTATTATGTTCCTTCGACTTAATTCGCCCTCTCAATGCATCCCCAGCCCTAATACCCTCCGCATTCACTCCCCGCGTGTAGCTACGCCCGAGCTTCACATCAGCTAATTATCCCTAATTAATCAGATTTGATGTAAATTACAACATATTGCATAGCACAGAGACCTTCACAATCATTTATGTTTGAAACTAGCTTTCGGCCTGTGACTTTTGTCTGCGACGAATTGACTTTTTATCTCATCCCCGAGGATCCCTTGACGGGAAAAAGTCTACATCGCTCCCTCGCAGCTAAATTGTGCAAAAAGTCGTGCTGATTTCATAGAGAAATAGAGAAGGCCAGATCTACTCCACATGAACAGATATACGAGATAACAATTTGTTCATGTGTTACTCAAGACTATCTTTGATCCCAGTGCTAAATTTCATCCAAATCTGATCAGCCGTTACGGTTTGAAAAACTAGCAAACATGCATATATTTATAAATTAAATGTGACAAAGTCTGATCAGTCCACAGGGTAGGCGACACGCTAGTGATACCTATATGCTGCGGTCACGTTTACCATCAAGCAGACCGTGTGCTTGTTGGCTGACTTCATAATATAAAAAACTGCAAGTAAACCTTATACAAAATCATCGGTATCTTGGCTCGGGCGACCTTCGTTGTGGATGAATTTAATTTTGACATTTAGCAAAAGAGGACGGATGGATTGAGCTCGGCAGCTCTAGGGCTGCCTGTTATCGCTCGTTGGGGCAGGGACTGCACGCGTTCGCCGGTGTACTACTCTATTATTTGAGTGCATGTGCAATGTCAATGATTGTGTTGTGCGTGTGAGAGGGTGGGGAAGGATTGCGATCTTCGCGGTAATTTTATCGGGCGGGGACTGGGTATAGTGATAATACGAGGCTCAATTGAAAACGGTGACGTTTACTATCATGCGGACCGTAAACTTATTTGTCGAGTCGGTCATATGAAAGGGAAAATCTCTTGAAAAACTTTGCATGCACGAGATCTAACATGTTGCATTTGTGTTGAGTATCAACTTTTACAACACCCGATTCAGGGGAAGATACTATTCCGCTCTGCCGGACAACTTTATTTATAGATCAATGCATTACAGAAAATTCGGGTAACATTGTAGTATTAAGGTAACTTTAAATTATCCATTTTCATAGACTAAAAACGAATTCAGCCGATAATTAGTTTTCAATCGATTCCATCAACTATTTTCATGGTGAATCTTAGCCGATATTTTTAAGATTAATATGTGTTTTCTATGGAAAAAGACAGATCAAAGTTACCCGAATAGTTCAATGTTACCCGGATTAACATCTCCATATATATATATATAGATTTAGTAGAGGTTTATTTTTTTACATTTGTAAGTTTCTGGAATCAAGCGCAGCGTAGGGCGTCCACTCGCAAGATGGACAGACGATCTCACTAAAACCGCAGGATCGCGCTGAATACAGGCCACATACAACCGGTCCGATTGGAGATTACTTGGGCAGGTTTATGTCCAGCAGTGGCCGTCTTCTGGCTAATATGATGAAGGTAATGATGATATATTTTCAAAATAAATTCACACAACATCTTCTAAGTGATCTGAACCGCTTCTACGTTGGTCGCTTAAAGCACTTGTGTTACGGACATCAGACAACAGAATCACGAATGTAATACTTACATACATTGCATATTTAACATCCAGACGACGAAAAATATTTTTCACAGAATTCGTTCTAGGTGGAGATCGAACCCGTCACCCTTGGGTCACAAGATAGGATCACTACCAATGCGCCCTACATCTATATTAACTTTTAATGTACCAAATTACATCCTTCTTTGACCGTTTAATTTTCGGTAAACATCGCACAACGTTTTTTGCTTCGCTTATTTCTATATAGATAAGTAATTTTCCTGTTTACATCAGAACTTTAGAAGGATTTTTATAAATATTATTAAGCAATTAAATTTGAGTAAATGCTATAACTTTATAACGGTTTTTTTTTTAGGGAAACATCGACCGGGATATGTCCGTTACGGCTTTAAATACAAGTTACAATAAAAAAAGCATTTTCAACAAAAGTGTCGATAATTTGACGGTAAGGGCTCGATATATCCTATACAATTGTATCAATGTTAAGTGGAATAACTTTGTTGATTGTCCATAAATAAATAAATAAAATAAATAACACATGAGGTAGACCTAATACGAAGGTCATCTGTATTGGTACCACACTCCAACCTATTTCTACCGCCAATAAACACTGTTAAACTGTGTGTTTGTTTCGGTTCAAAGCGTGGTTGAGGCAGTGAAATTATATATGTGTATAATATTATATGACAACGCGGTAGAGATATTCTGGTGATATTATGAGCGTCTAAAAATCGCCCTGAGGTTACAGCTGAGTAAAATGGTACCTCCTACTGCGCCAGGTGTCGTAAGAGGCGACTAAGGTCTCAGAACCGACAGATAGCTGTATATCCATCCGCAATAGTGTAGCTCAAATACATAGGGCGGGCATGGACAGCAGCATCCCTGTCACGGTAGCTGCGCTCTGCGCTTGCCAACACGCTTGCCCAGCGCGGCAATTATAAACGAAATTCCCCCTTTCTTGGGGAGGCCTATCTCCAGCAATGGATTTCCAACAGCAGGTATGATGATAATGAGGTAGTAAAATTGTATTGTATTGTATACTATGGGCGTTATAATTCCGTTCTTGGTTAACACAGACTTTTATACAGACTTTCCGATCCCGCACAAACTTGACGTGTAGACAATTACAGATTTGTCTACACGTCATCAATCAACCTCAAACCACATCACAAACACATCAAACGATCAACCTTAGTTTTGGAATCACTATCACTAATATGTGATGGCGCAAATGATGATATGATGAATAATAAAAAGAATTAATGAAAAAAATCCACAACATCTCTTATATTGACGTGACACCGCGGTAACTCGCTTAAAACACTTGTGTTACGGACATCATACAACGGAGGAATCATAAATATACTTAAATACATATAGACACAAACAAACACAAATATCATCATATAAATATTTGCCCTGAGTGGGAATCGAAACCATAACCCTTAGCGCACAAGATAGGATCACAACCATCTACGCCATTGGGCCCGTCATAAAGAATACTCTCTTGTCTGATGTCCGTAACACAAGCGCTTTAAGCGACTTACCTCAGAGTCAGGTTAATGAATAAAATGTTTGAATTTATTATTTAATTATATTTGAAATTGACAAAGCTTTATATAAAGCCTCAATTTTCCCACCTAATGAGGGTAGTTTAAAAAAATATATCATACCACTACCACTTTTGGTAAAGAGTATATTGTGTAAAAATACAAGCGATAGCTTTAAAAAACAAATGCTTCAAATGTAAATATTACTAAATAAAATAATTAACTACATTTTAATTTTCTATAACAACTAACATTTTGTAGTAATCTTGAAAGCATATGGTTAACACTATAGGATTGTTCATCGGTTCAGGATAGTTCATCCTCATACCAGTTGAAGTATGAAAGTAAGAAGTAAAGTAAGTCAGAAAAAGTAAGAAGCTTTCGTAAGGCGGTAAAAATTCTTTAAAATGTCTTAATAAGCTTTGTTTTTGAGTGAGTGAGTGTATGACCTTTTGTTTTTATATATTAAGATTTATTAATAACGAACTACTTTAACAATAACAGCCTTAAAGTAGCACATCGAGCTACGGAGACTGTTAAAAACTCGGAATTTCTTTCCAAGACCGAATAAAATGTTCCGAGTTCGATGGAGTCGATGGGAATTCGTTGTAGAAACAAAGTTGCATAACCAAGTGAATTGGTGCAGCACAATGTAAGCCGAACTTTGGCCATTGGCGCGAAAAAGTTCTAGAATGTGACTACATTGTGGAATAGAATTGAAACTCGCACTCGCAGATCACATACAACCGGTTCTATTGGAAATTAGTTGGAGGAATTATATCCAGCAGTATACTTTCTACAACTGATATAATATTTAGTGACGATAAAAGACATAATTAAATCAAAAACGTCTGTTTGCCTGTTTATTGTACGAGTTTTTTCCGGTATAAATATCTTCAATAATAGAATAAAGACAATACTAATGGAAAAAATATGTCAAGTCTGTCTGTATGTAATGTATTCATGGACTATTGATCAACGAACGCAATGATTCAATAGGAAAGTTTAAGTGTTTAATTAATTAAGGTATTCCGTTATTTATATCAAACTTGAAGGTTGAAGATGCCTCAAATGACGACATTAACATAAAGCGATGACACTAGAATAAGATTTTATGTGACATGTTAGTACACAACCAACTTAATTGGGTTTTTATCTTAACGTCAAAGCGAATGTCAATTCTTACATCTTGCACCTACACCCGCCCGACCTGTCTGCGCGCGCGCAACCGCGAAAACTACCTCCGTCCCTCTCCCACTCACAGGCAATCGTACCCATCTCACAGTGGTCAACGTATCGTAAACTTGACCTTATCATGGCTTATAATAAACATTTTTTTGTCATTCTATGAGAATCGCGCGCTGGCGTCGCGCGTTTGAGTCTCCGTTTGAGGGCCGTGATCAATTAAAAACTTATTGTTTGTGAAAATGGTAAGACGTCAGTGCTTTATTCGTGTGTTTTAAATTGATGTTTAATGTGTATTGTGTTGTGTTTGGTGGTAAGAATATGAGGTCCGACCGGTTTTGAGGCTTTGAAGGTAGTCCTATCCGGATGTGTGCAAAAAGGATTGTAACAGGAAAATATGATGCGAAATATTATATGACATTTAAAGAAACCAGTTTGCATTCCTAAATCGTTGCGCTGCAAGTTTTTGGATACATTGATTTTCCTTAGGCTTTTCCTAGTAATTTGTATCAAACGAAGTTAATTGAGTCATAGTACTATAAACCACGATCTTTGATTAACGCGGCGTTGTTCCTTTCAGAATTTCGTGAATTCCCTTAACGTTTTATATAAATGCACCAACGTCCACCAACACCAACCCCACCAACACCAATCCACCAACCCATAATAAATATTAATCAACAAACATAATTAATGTAGTTTTAGCGATATTAACACATTTTTAAACATGTGCCATTTAAGTTAATTTATTGATCAATTTAAATGTTATATTAAGAACTTGTTTTGTTGTAAGGTCGCCATTTTTTCTCGAACCTGAATTCAATGAGAGAGGTCTTCGCCCTCCGTTGCATTCAATATTTACAGAGTGCAATAGATACAGCAACAGTCTTAACAGTTCGCAGTCGATATTGATCTATAAAAGCAAGATATTGAGTTCAAAATATTGACTAAAAATATGATAGGTTTGGGTAGGTTGATATGTACCTGTATTATTTTTGGTATATAATATATAAAATTCTTTATCCTTTACTAATAGCCTTTAGGAAGTATTTATTTATTTAACTTTTTGCACATCATAATAATGTACATTAGGCGGTCTTAATGCGTAGTAGTATATGCTGCGATGTACCAGCAGAGTAGAATAGTAGGCACCTCCCACTGCACCAGGTATCGTAAGAAGCAATTAAGGTTGGTACCTTAGTTGGTTAGAAGCGACAGATGGCGGTTTATCCATCCGAAGCACTGCAGTTCAAGTGCACAGGGCGAGGATGGGCAGCAGCTTCCCCGTCACGATAGCTGCACTCTGCTATTGCCAACACGCTTGCCCAGCGTGACAATTATGGGCAAAAAAACCTCCTTTCTTGAAGAGGCCGACGTCCAGCAGTGAATTTTCAATGGCTGTTATTCTGAATGCCTAGTACCATACATTATATACTAGTCAACCATCAGGCAAAACAGAAACCAATTTAAGGTGGTGCAATACATATAGAAACCCCACCAACCACCCACGGCCTTTCCAACCATCTGGTTATACCGGCCGAATCTAGGAAGGTGCACGCGGAATGGCGACCACGCGCACTTTATTGACTGCCTTCATATTTTCCACTCTTCGTCCTTTGTCCCTTTTGATTTTCTCCCCCTTCAGGGGCATCGCCCATGCCCACTATCCCGGTGATCCGCTATCACCTCACTTTTATTTTTTTATTATCCTCCGTTGCCTCGGTCTTCCCAGTCGCTGCCGCTCTCTCTAAGTCCGTTCCGAATCCCGAGACACACACGCGCGATTTTTTAGCCGCCCGAAGCTCGCCTTCGATCCGAGACGGTAGCGGTATTAGACCGGCCAATGAATTCCATAGTCGTTATAAACAAAAAACAGTACTGGCCATATTTATTGTCACCATGTTTGTGTTTAGTCCAGGTAAAAACTAGTCTATCTTGCAGAAACATTTAAGTACAATACAATACAGCTAGTAGAATAGAATTATTTTTATAATAGTTTTTTTTAATCTGAGTTTCGAATATATTTCTACTTCATCTAATTGGTACCTCGCCCACCATATTTTATACCATATTTTTGCTACTTTTTTCCCGACAGCGTAGATGGTAGTGCTCCTATCTTGTAAAGATCATCATCATTATACCAGCCATTGGAAGTCCACTGCTGGACATAGGTCTCTCCAAGAAAGTAGGTTTCTTGCCCATAATTGCCGCGCTGGGCAAGCGTGTTGGCAATCGCTCGCGACGGAGATGCTGCTGCCCATCTCCGCACTGTGCATTTGAGCTGCACTGTTTGGGATGGATATACCGCCATCTGTCGGTTCTGGTACCTAACTTTGCCTCTTACTGAGAGCCATCACCGCTCTATTGCATTAGCTCTGCTGTTTCGCCATTTCTCGGATCCGGTACCTCAATCGCCTCTAACGACAGCTAGTAGGGAGGTACTTTTCAATTCTGGTGGTAACCCACGGCAGATTACCATTGTATATAATAGGTTATTTATAATATAGGAAAATAATGCCTGTTGTTTTCCAAGACGTGGGTAAAAAACATGATAAAAACAATTCCATAGATAACTTAGACACTACGAGTTTCTTAATTGCGAGTTGGCATCTAATTGTTTCTTGCTGTGACAGATGTAACAAGCGAAATTGATTCTTGTTTATCAAGCAGTAAGCTATAGAATCGGTTGAATCTCGTTTTTCGCTACAGCGTTCCTAGTATCTTTTCTTAATATACGGAAAATAGTAATTTTTTCGTGTTATTGTTTTTTTAATATTCTTACATTAGCTTTTCCATGACTGGTTTTGTTTTTTTTAGACCAAGTCGAAAAATAACCAAGTAATTTCAAGGGACTACTAAGAAGGGATTTTTGAATAATTCTTCTTTGAATAAAAAAAAAATAAAATAAAAAATTTATTCGATTTTAAATTTGGTGTAAACGTTGTTCATTCAAAATCATGAACCACGTGTATTTTTTTTTAAATCATCCCTGGGGTTAAAAAAGGGGTGCAAAGTTAGTATAAAAGTTCTAACACGGGTGAAACCGCCGGGCTCTTCCAAGTGTTTCCATATATATAAAAATAAAAATTCGCGGTTGTTAGGTTATAATGACGTTGATGTTGCGTGACGTCATTTGTGGGGTAAACAAAGAGGTAGAATGCGTGATGCACAATCGACTTTTAAAAACAAATGTTATTGAGAAATAGTGGTTACACTTGTCACTTAATACTAAAGTTATTACAAAAATGTTTTAGTTTTGTTTTGATTCTGCTCCACGGCAATCACATGATGTGCTAGCTTCTCCTGGTATTTCAAGCTATTTACTGCCGGGCAGTGTTCATACCGAAGTCGAGATACCTGTGTTTATTGCTAATACACTGGGGAATTCCCATCATTGTTCTTATTGCTATGCTCTGAAATCTTTCTAGCATGTCAATGTTACTATTGCTGGTTCCTCATAGTTGTAAGAGGGTCGATGATGTCCAGGTCCAGTCCATGGTCCAGATGGTTTATTAATATGCTTTTATAAATCAATAATTTATTATTGTCATTGAGTTGTGAGTGTCGTCCAGTCACCCAGCTAAGGTTTCGAAGTTTAACATCCAGCTGTTTTATATATATCCAAAATTGTGTATTTACTTTAATATACAATTTAATACTTAAGTATTATTATTTTGTATTGATTATTTTAAACAAAAAAACTACGCATTCGATATAAGGGGCATATCCGACACAAAGGTCCCCAAAATGCTTGCAGCATTTCCACGCTGCACAGCAAGCGAGATCCTCTGCATCAGAAAAACCTCCGGGGTTTTCCAAACCCCGGTCCACCAAGCACCTTCCTAATTATTCAATGAAGCAGTTTCCTTCTTTATTCCATACACCAGATGTTTCAACAGCAACTGGCACGAAAGAATAATTAGCTGCCAATAAGCTGTATTTTTCTGTTTTCAGTCTGGCAGCCGTTTCCGCTGCGAGGGACTAAAAGTACAAACGCATGTAAAATCCCGTATTTATATATATATATATATATATATTTTGTAATATATATAATACAAAAAGTGACATAATTTCCAGTATTAATGTTCCTTTACTAATTTTGTTTTCCTTTACTAATGGCGCTAGTCTTTAAAATAGCCAAGGAAATGGAAAGAGGTTCGATTTCCGCTAAAAACTTCAATAAATTTTCAATGCACATAACTAATAAAGTAAAATGACCAAACAAATTAAAAAACAACATATTGCGTACACCATTTTCATTATTTAGCTCGACCATATGTCATAATTCGATGAATATCAAACACAACCTAATTTGTATCTGTAATCGAACGCTCACAGTGACCTTTGACAATCTGTGTTGTAGTACACTAATTACGCAATTATCCCGTGATTAGTACTCCTCGTGTAATAATAACATAGTGAGATGGTAATGTCGGTATAGTCGAGTGTATTGCAGCTTGCAATACGCGCGCTATTGAGAACATAACAGACGAACTCTTAGAGCGTTCGAGCTTCAGACCTATTCAAACCAGGCTAAATATCTCATTCAAAAACAAACTTCAATTCCTTCCTCGAGTTTAAAACGAGTGCAATTGAGTTTACATGTATACATTTTTTATTGTTTTTCTTGTTGTTATCTATTTGTTTATATTTTTTGTTAATATGAAATGAGAAATGCAGCTTTTTATTAATCAAAGAATTACCGAAATCGTTTTTAGCTTTTGTGCGTATTCGTTCATGATGTTTCGATGGCGTAAATGGTAGTTGTCCTACCTTATGCGCCACAGGTCGTGTCTTCGATGTCGACCCAGGACAAATATTTATATAATGATATTTTCGTTTGTTGTATGTCTGGGTGTTAAAAGAAATATGTATTAAGTATTATATATGATTCCTCTGTTGTCTGATGTAGTTTTAGTGCATATTCGTTCATGATGTTTCGATGGCGTAAATGGTAGTTATCTTACCTTAGGCACCACGGGTCGTGTCTTCGATCCCCATCTAGTGCAAATATTTATAAGATAATATTTATTTGTTCTGTGTAGTCACAAGTAGTTAAAAGAAATATGTATTTAAGTATTATATATGATTCTTCTAACACAAGTGCTTTAAGCGACTTACCTCTGAGTCATGTCAATGTATGAGATGTGTGTAAAAATGAACTACTAATCGTTTCTCAATATAGATTAAGACTTTTTCTCCTTTTTGTGCCGAGTTTAAACTTGGAGTAGATACAGGTTTATTTTGTAGCCGTGAATTAAACAAAGTTTTTTCCTATCCGGTCAGTCTTTCTTTCTTCTCTTGATATGCCTTCACGGAAGATTTTCAAATGAGGTAGACATCTTTCAAATGAGGTAGAGGTCTTCTCCAGTGTTCGCATTGCTATGTTCCGGTTTGAAAGGTGAAATAGATATGAAATTACTGGGCAAATGTGACAGTATCTTTAATTCACAAGGTTGGCGACACGCTAGTGATATACTTGGGATGACACGAGCGTCTATAGGCTTCGGTCACGATTACTATAATATAAAAAAACTAGATTAAACATGTTGGCTTATAAAGCTATTTAATTATGCCATAACCTTATTTCATAAAATAATATGTTAAGGATCAACTGAAACGAAATGGCTGGCTAGATTAGGTTAGAGCCGACCACAACGAACAATAATATTTTAGTTGATATATATTCTAAGTAAAACATTTACAATACCTGTATTATGTTTAATGATTTTTGAAAAGTATTAAAGTTTGTCAAATGATTAGATTTTGAAACGTTGTTTGTAGTGTATTTATGTCATTCGTTTTTTGTACAACAACTGTAAACCGTAAGAAATGGTGATGAACAATGTGTATAATGCCCAGTCAATTCGAATATTTCATTAATTACCGCGCCGTGAGGTACCGGCGGAGTAGAATAGTACCTCCCACTGCAATAGGTGTCGTAAGAGGCGACTAAAGTACCAGAACCGACAGATGGCGTTATATCCATCTGCAACAGCGCAGCTTGAATACTACAAGGTGGGGATGGGCAGCTGCATCCTCGTGGCGAAGTTGCGTTCTGCGATTTCCAACAAGTTTGCCCAGCACGGCAGTTGTGGGCAGAAACCCTCTTTTCTTGGAGAGGCTTAACAGGAGACGGATAAAAATTGGCAGGCGTTTGGGGGCAAACGACATTTATTTTTATATATTAGCCCTAGCGTGATGTTTTATAGCCTATAGACTTTCTCGATAAATAGACTATCCAACAAACAAACTCCTCGGCTTAATAATATTAGTATAGATTTGTTATTTAGTAATAGTGTAACAATTGTTGGTAAACTTCTCAATCAAATTGCACTCCCACATTAGCCTTTTTTCGTAAAAACCAATAATTTTGTATTAATTACTTGGTACAGTCCCAAATCCCAAGTCTAAATTGCTGACAACCTGTTGTCGTATACATACCAAGATCTAAAAACGAAAACCAGTGACTGAGTATGTAAATTCAAACTGCATTCTTAGTTCTATATTTATGCAATTTATTTAACATCTACAGAGAAGTCGAACAGGTATTGATGATGATGGTACATTAACCGTTCCTGCCAGCAGCAATTGCTATTTATAACTTGAAAACTGGTTTGTTCACTAGCAAACGGACGTCGACAGTACATTGTCAGATGCAATATATGAATAATAATTGCTGTGTCAGTCTGTATGCCTCTACTTAATATCATAGATATTACCCACAACATCTCGTACATTGACCTGATTCCGTGATGAGTCGCTTAAAGCACGTGTGTTACGGATATCAGATAACAGAGGAATCACAAATATACTACTTAAATACATATATTTAACACCCAGACACAGAACAAACACAAATATTCATGGTCAAACCCACGGCTCTTGGCGCACAAGATAGGATCACTACAGTCTACGCCACCAGGTCCGTCAATGCTAGCAAATATACTTCAAAATTAAACCGCAGGATTCTGAAAGCCTGTTAATTCTGTTGAAACCTATGTACCATATGTACCGGCGAAGCAAAATAGTACCTCCCTCTGTACTAGGTGTTGTAATGTGATTAAGGTACCGGAACCGACAGGTATATCCACCTGAAACAGCGCAGCTTGAATACTACAGGGTGGGGATGGGTAGCTGCATCCTCGTCGCGAAGTTGTGCTCTTCGATTGCCACAGCCCAGCGCGTCGTCTTTCCAACGCTGCAATTGTACTATAAACTAATAATATACGTCCAGATATACTGCCATCTGTCGGCTCTGGCACCTTAGTTGTTTCCTACGACATCTACTACAAGGAGAGATACTTTTCTACTCTGCTGGTACCTCACGGCTTATTATTGGCATAAACCCCCTATCTAGGCGAGGCCTGTGTCCAACAGTGGACTCTATGTGGCTGATATATTGATATAAAAGTATAGTTAAGAAGACCATGACTCTCGAGTTAGCTAGTGTATAATATATATATATATTGTTATTCTAGCTAAGTCATTTAAAGTAAATAAATTACGTCATAATATTACCATATTTATATTACGAAGTAATTCCTTGTTAGGTAATTGATTATGTATATCTATAATATAATACGCGGAAATCAAATGAAGACGTGTGAAGAATTTTGTTATCTTATATGTATTTCGTTCCAATTTTCGAATATGTACTGCCGAAGCAAGTAGTAGCTGTGTGATACCTGCAAAATATAATAGTACCTCCTTTTATACCAGGTGTAATAAGAGGTGACTAAGGTACCAGAACTGACATATGGCGGTATATACATCCGAAACAGTGTAGCTCATAAGCTTATGGTGGAGATAGGCAGCAGCCTCCCCTTCGTGAAAGCTGCGCTCTGCGATTGCCAATACCCTTGCCCAGCGCGGCAATCATTGGCAAAATTCCTCATTTCTCCGAGACCCTTCTCTAGTCCAGCAATGGACTTCGAATAACTGATATACACATAATTTTGTGATCATGACTTCGTGATAGGTAAAACTGGCACTCATCACTCACTTCTACATACATCACGCCTGTGTCCCATCATTGTAGGCAGAGACTATGGATCTCCACTTGTTACGTTTTTGGCATGCGACACTCGCCTACTTTACTCGCATTAGCCCCTTTATACATGCTCATTACTCTTGGTTAGTCAATTTATCCAAGAAAGCTTTAGGCTATATAATATCCCGCTGCAACCAATAGGAGCATCAATAGAAAGTGTTGCAAAAATATGTATTATATATGTATAATGTTCCTATATATTTGAGAGCCTCCGTTGCGTTAATGGTCTAAGTTACACAAAATACAAGTATAGAATTGTTCCTCTTTTAATGTCTTTAAATGTTTTAAGTTTGACTCACTAAAACCTTTTTTATAATAGGTATAAAAATTCAAACGAAACCAGTCCATTATTTGCGATAGTGTTTTTGTCAACAAGTTAACAGTCAGTCAGCTTTTCCTTTTATATAAGTATTGATATTAATATTTATTCAAATAAATTCAATATTCGTCACTAGCATTCGGATGTATCAAGTTTATACCGCCATCTGTCGGTTCTGATGACACCTAATACAGTGGGAGGAACTATTCTACTCTGCCGGTACCAAACGGCGATTTTTGGTTACTCCAGAAAAATTAGGCTTCTTATTGGTAAATCATTTTCCAAATTGGTTCAGTAATTTATGAGCCAAATCTTAAACAAAAATACAAATCTTTTCTCTTTAGAATATTATCTATCGTCTATAATTAAAGTAGTTGATAAATATACAGAAATATTATAGAATGTATCTGTTTGTCACGCATTTACGGCTTAGTCGGAGAATTAGTTCTTATAAAATACCATCAACCTTCAGAAAAGACATTCGTGACTTTTCATCCACCAATATTTTCCACAGGAGAGAAGTAAGTAAAAGTCTCCGGCGAAAAAATCATGAATAATTCAAATTTTTGTTCCAGATAAAATCAATAAGCTGTCTCTTAGTCTTATGCCTGGCGGTACCCAGCTACGAACAGCAGGATGTGCCGATCTCGCCGTGCCCGAACGTGTTCCAGTACGAACCACCTGGAACAGAACCGGGCAGGTGGTACGGAGTCGTGAACCTGTCTACGGATAGTACTCTTCACTCCCTGTGGCTGAACATAGTGTTGGATAGAAAAGCTGATATACTTGGGGTAAGAATTGTCACCAAACCTATAGGAAATTAAGGAAATACTCCCAAAAATTTTACTGCTTCTTCCACCCTTCAATGACTACTGATTGGGAAAGTAATACTCCCTATTGGAACAATGTGGAGCCTAGCTTTATTACCTGCATGAGGTAGACCTCATCGAAGGTCGTCTGCATTGGTCCCTCACCTATTTCTACTGCCAAATAGCAGTGTTTGTATTGCAGTGTTCAGATCTGTAGGGTGAGAGAGGCAGTGAATTTACTGGGTAATGTGGCATAATATCTTTAAGTCACAGGGTTGGCAACGCGCTAGAGATATCTTTGCGAACTATCACTGTATGCATGTTAGTCGACCTGGTGTTATATAAAAAAATTATATAAAAATACTCGCAGTCAATTGGTATACCATCCGCACCACGTTTGATGGCGGCAACCACTGTGCGATTTCAATGCATTTTTCTCCTTTGGACTACTGATCTATGGAGCAAACTTGCTGGACCTTCACGATCAGTCTCGGCATTTCATACATTGACCTGACTCCGTGATAAGTCGCCTAAAACACTCGTGTTACGGACACTAGATAACAGAGAAATCACAAATATTATACTTAAACACATATTTAGTAACATCACGTGCTGCATGATATCATTACAGTAATTTTTAACATCACTGAGATACAAAATTACTATACTTCTTGTGTAATGGAATGCAATCATAAAAATCGTCTTTAAAAATTGTATGTAATTGTGTTTCTAGATATCTACGGAAACCTCAGAGGACGAATCTAGCTCGCATTTATCCGATTATTTTAGTTTTCTACAATAAAACGAAACAACTTTAAACATGTATTAATAAGGCTACATGATTTCAGAACTGGATCGGAGATGTCTCCACTGCAGATAACATAGACTTCAAAATTGAAAACACAAAAATGATGATACACCCCGGCCCAGCCGTAGCCGTTCGATTCTTCGTCCAATACAACACCCTAAATCCGCCCACACCGAAACTTCAAACTATAAGATTAAATGGCAGAGAGATATGCAACGCTGACAACCCGCTGCCAGCGATCGGCGTGCCGGAACCAAAGCCGACATCAAGGCCTATTCGGGTAACAGACAGGCCGTATCGTGTTACGGATAGGCCTCAGGACGAAAGGCCTGTTTACCAGCATCCGAGCAGCAACCCGGGGCCAATTGATATGTGAGTATTTTTAATATAGGTATTAATGAAATATCAAATAATATATTACAAGAATCGTCAAACGATATACTACAACAATAATAGTATTTTTCTCCATACAAATAAAACATTCTTAAACTCGAATGACCGATGACCCTGATGAACTTTTAGTATAAGAGTCATTTAAATAAACAGGTCTTTGAATAAATAGTCTTTGAACTAGCCTGCCAGTATCAGGCCGTTCTTAAAACTAAGTTTACTCTAGGTTTGTTACGCAAGCCATTTTAATCTTATCCATGAATAAGATTCAATTTTTGGGATATTTTTACAATTTTTTCCAAGTGTCATAACACCGCTAGGTTGCAACAAATAACAAAGTCTCTAAAAAAAACCCTTTATTTTAGGATCTCGGCTTGTGGGTTCGATTTCAAAATATTGGTATACTACCAAATTGGAACCTTCAACATCTGACATTTTAATATATGAATGTAATAATAATGTATTATTTGATATTCGTATGTATAATTTATGTGTCTATTTTATTCTTATTCTCTATTAAATACGCCTATTTCAATCAAACTGTCATACATTCACAGATATTATTTTTAGGAAAGCACGCAAAATAATGCTTGTTATGCTAACCAAACATTTTTTTATATAATTAAGTGAACAAACAAACTAAAACACGAACCGCGTTATAGTTAACGTCACCTCAGACCTCGCGTTGCCAGCTGTGTGTCTTAAAGTTGTTATGCCACATAACCCAGTAATTTAACTGCCTTTTTCACCCATCAAACATAGCAATGCGAATACTGCTGTTTTAGCAGTAGAAATAGGTGGAGGTGAGGTACTTATACCGACGACCTTTGAAATACCAATGAAGTCTACCTCTACTACGGACTGATTGGCAGATAGCTAAAGTTATAAGGAGTCGATGCTATTAGCCGTGAGGTACCGGTAGAGTAGAATAGTACCTCGTCCTGTAACAGATGTCGTAAGACGACTAAGGTACCAGAACCGACAGATGGCGGTATATCCATGCAAAAAAGTCAGCTCAAATGTACAGGGCGGGGATGGGCAGCATCTTTCCCGTTGCGAAAGCTGCGCTTTGTGATTGCCAACGCGCTTGCCCAGCGCGGCGATTATGGGCAACATACCACCTATCTTGGGGAGGCCTATGTCCAACAGTGGACTTTTAATAGCTGATATGGTGATGATAGAAGTCACTTAGACTACTTTTTTTGTATTATATTTACGGAAACGGGATCTACGCAGGTAAATTCACGGGGCGCTGCTTATGATTTAGTTATTGTGAGTTAATCTGTCTGTAGATATCTTAATGACATAATTATCTATATATATAAAAGTAGAAGTTGAATGACTGACGTAGTTGACGGAATATTAACAAAAGACGGGCGTTATTTGTCGGACCCGATGGTGTAGATGGTAGAGATCCTATCTTATGGGACAAGTGGGTGGGTCCGATCCCCACCCAGGACAAATTTTTACATGATACGAGTAATATTCGTGTTTTTCCTGTGTCTGGATGGTAAAAATATATATTCAAGTTCTTGTTGTTCCTCTGTTGCCTGATATCCGTACCACAAGTGCTTTTAGCAACTTACCACGGAGTCACGTCTATTTAAAGGATGTGTATAAACAAGAGGTCGAAGAAATTGAATATCCTTAAGATGTAATACGGCATACAGATAAAAATAAAAGAAAATTTTCTATCAATCATCTCTTAATGCGTCGTTTGACCGCACTTAAGTCGCAACGCTATCATATAATTAAATTCAATATATCTATTACCATTTATCTTCGCCGCAAAATACATTTTGTTGTTAAAAGTCAATAAACCATAACCAAATGCGTAACAGACAACCAAAACAGATAACCAAATGCGTTAAACAACATTTGTATAATATGTAATGTAGAAATAATCTACTCTAGATTATATGTATGAAAGCGTCATTATCTATTCTCATATTTTAAAACGGGTAGTCCCTAGTAGAATCTAGGCCAGGAGGTCATTAGACCAGGTCGACAAACAAGCATGCATGACAATACGGAGACTCCGCGTGACAGATCTGAATCTTCAACGCGCAGCCTTGACAGAAACGCCGTGTTCAAACCAAGTCTACTCATATCATGTCAGCATGGTCTCAGAACCAAATCTATAGTATTTTACCATCGTGGAAAATTGGTATTTTTTTGGACAACCAAATGCTTCCGCTCTATCGGCAAAGTAGAATAGAACTTCCCCGTTTGCCAGGTGTCGTAAAAGGCGGCTGAGGTACCGGAACCGACATAGCGGTATATCCATCTGAAACAGTGTAACTCAAATGCATAGGGCGGGGATTGGCAGCAGCATCCGCGTCTTAAAAGCTGCACTCTGCGATTGCCAACACGCTTGCGATGCGCGGCAATTATGGGCAAAATTTCCCGATTCTCGGGGAGGCCTATTAAGAAGTGGACTCTTAATGGCTGATATGATGATGATGATGATAGAGATCGCTCGTTAAACCTATTCGTTCGCGACCCTATGCTGTCTGGGATCGATAGTGATCACCCAAAGGCGCCTCTAAGGCTTGACCTAGGCTGGGGTAGCCTTCGTGGTAATCTTGAGTTAAGTTGTTTGCAAAAGAGGGCTGAGTGAGGACGGGTGCATTAGTTCAGTCGGTTATCCCTCGAGAGACACGCGTTCAAAACGAAGTCTGTGAAGTGTTAGTGATTCTGGAGTAACGCTGTCCGGTGGATCTTCAAGATCGTGTCATGGCCGGACCAAATCGAACACGTCGGAAATAGGCGTTTATCATTGTATGTATTTTTCAACAGCGAAGGAGGCCGTCGTCCTCCGGGGCAATCTAATAACGACGTGAAAATCGTCATCCGACCGATTCGGCCGACTCGGCCCTCTACCCGACCGGATCCCGACGACTATGATGATAATAACAGGTTAATAACAATAAATAATACACGCACCCATAATTTTAACGGGCCCGATGGTGCAGATGATAGTGATGGGTCGTGGGTTCGATTCCCACCCAGAGCTATATATGATGATATGTATGTATGTATTTGATGTATGTATTTAAGTAGTATAATTGTGATTCCTCTGTTGTCTGGCGTCCGTAACACAAGTGCTTTAAGCGACTTACCACAGAGTCAGGACAATGTGTGAGATTTTGTGGGAAAATTGTATAGCATGCTACTTTTACTTCATCCGATATAAGTGATTATGTGAAACTTTAGGTGACACGGGTTCGATTCCCGAGCAGAAAAAAATATTTTCAAATGCACATCAGTGGTAGACGAGAAGAAAATGTATGTACCTGTAGGTGGTTCCAATTATGTTACGTATACTCATTTACATTTGCTTAAACAATCTCAACTGTATATATTCCATTTACTTTACCGCTTATTTCACTTAACGCTTGAAATATCTGAATCTAACATTTGTAGACTACCCCCGGTAATCCGATAAGCACTATATTATGTCTGATTAAACAATAGTACCTATATATGTCTGATTAAACAAAAGTATCTTGTTATGAGAATAATAAAAGTGTAAATTAAAGAAATCAAATTTCGCGTTAACGAAATTTTTATGCAAAAATAATGTGGATAGCATCAATTTGAAATAAAATATTTCCCAGAATTCTAGAAACAACACCGTTTATTCGCACATTTGACGCGCCCGGTGGCGCAGACGGTAGTAATCCTATCTTGTGCGCCAAAGGTGTTAGGTTCGATTCCCATCCAGGACAAATATTTATATGATTATATTTGTGTTTGTTCTGGGTATTGAAAATGTATTTAAGTATTTTATGTCTGATTCCTCTGTTGTCTGACGCCCGTAACACAAGTGCTTTAAGCGACTTCAGGATCACGGAGTCAGGTGAATATTTAAGTTTATTTTGACTTTTATTTTTTATTTGAACTAAATTTGGAATGTCATCAGGAATATTTGAAAAGACAAAATATTCAGAGAGCTTTTCTTTCCGAATAAATTACGTCAAATTCGAAGAAATTATATAAAATTATAGTTTTAAGTTGATGCAGTCGTCATTAAGTTGATGCAGGGGTGCGATAACTTTCCGGGCGTGTTGATTAGAGGTCTATCGGATTACCGAGTACAAATTTGTGACACACTATTAATCAACTTTTCGTTAACTCCTGACTTTATTTACATAATATAATATATAACCACTACTAAATTACTATCTGTTATTGTATCTAATTACTTAGTGTTATTAGTATTTTGTTATGTATCTGCAAATATGTAGTCAATTAATTATTTATTTATTGCCTTTAAAATATACAGCGTAAATATATGTTTAAAATTAAATTAAATTAAATTGAAAATTATTCTTTGTTAGTATCAAGTGTATTTTCTTTTATAGCAAATGTTCTAATTGTCTTTGCAAGATACTATAAGATATTATAGGATTTTTAAATTATATCTTTATTTAGCCGAGAGGTACCGGCTGAGTAGAATAGTACCTCCCTCTGTACCAGGTGTCATAAGAGGCGACTAAGATACCAGAACCGACAAACGGCGGTATATCCAATGTCGCGAATGCTGCGCTATGCGATTGCCAACACGCTTTTCCAGTTCGGCAATTATGGGCGAAATTCCCCCTTTCTTGGGGAGGCCTCTGTCCAACGGTGGACTTACGATGGCTATATTGATGATGATGATCTTGATTAAAATAAGCTACGGTTATACTAAAAGCATAATGTGTTACTGACTGATGACCTTTGACTTTGTCTGCTGCAAAGTTAATTATTTACCTTTATATATAAAAGGTATATGTATATAAAATAATACTTTATGCTGATAAATAAGAACTAAGAGCAGAACATTTTTAATATCTAATAGGTATTTGAAATAGGAAATGAGAAAAGTTAAAGTTAGTACATATGTAGAAAATATGATCTTTATTTTTATAAATATGTTTTTTCATGTAATGTGTTAATTTTGGTAGTAAATGTATGTATACTTATGTACTTCAATCTGAAATTAGAGTATGCATGTCTATGTATTCCAGCAAAGAATCATCAGGCTTCCCTGGTGGACTACCAGTGCTCGTACTACCAGAATCAGGCAGTTCTAGCAGGCCCAGGCCGCCTTTCTACGACAACAACAATCAGGTTAGTTTCAATTCTGTTTCAAAATTGTTGAGTTTGTATTACGATAACGATTTTGGCATACCTCTCTCGGTTCCTTACTCATTAGTCTTTTCATACTCTCGTTTATTGTTGGTATTTCTGACCTCGCCCTTCCTTAATACTATTTCTAACTTGTTTAGGTATGTTCGCTTAGGACGTCCTATATCGACTCCTCCATTCACTTCCGCTCTATATAGTTGTGCAGACATTCTACTTTCCTCCTACGTGTCCAAACCATCTCAACATTCCTACTCCAACATCTCTATTGTTGTCACAACATCATCTTCTACTCTTGTCACTTTATTTTTTAAACTATCTCTCAAACTCACATGATACTTACATCGATTTACTTATTTATCTTCGCATCATTATAATCATCTCTGGTACGTCCACTGCTGGACGTAGGCCGCCTGCCCAAGATTCTTTTAAGGTATTGTTAGCATAATTAATATATTGCATTTGTACTACATTATGACGTAACAGACCACCTGGTACAGAAGGAGGTATGTACTAATCTACTCTGCCAGTACCCCACATCTAAAACAATACTTCCAAAATACCAAAACCGTAAAAAACCAGACCATAAAATAAACAAGTATCAAAACAAGCAAATACTTTGAGAAATTACGTTAAAAAACCTTATGCATTTTCCTACAGTCAATAAGCTAATTAAAGGAACCGGTTACCGGCGGTAAGTCCCCGATCGCGGGCCGGTTCCGACACTGATTTGAAAATAATTACGATTCCGGGTCGATCTGGCGCTTGAGTCAACGGTGGTTTGAAACGGTATGTGTCACTTTTAATTTATGTCATTGATATAAAAAAGGAAATTTTGTTAAATAGATAAATCTGTTAAATATATAAATGTGCGTTGGCAACCTTGTGACCTAAAGACATGTTTATATTGCCCAGTCTGCCTACTTCACCCTTCAAATCAAAGCACAGAAATGCGAACAATGCTATGTGGCGGTAGAAATAGTTAAGAGTAAGGTATTAATGCATACGACCTATGTATGAGGTCTACCTTTTTTGTTAACATCAATTTATATGTATGAAAGTATAATATTATAAGTATGAAAATATATATAAATACAACCGGTCCTATTGGAGATTTCTTGGGGAGGCCTATGTCCAGCAGTGGACGTCTTATGGCTGATGTGATCATAATGATGATGAATTTATATGACCGAGGTCTTCAGAGACACCATTAAGTGACCACCGTCAGTCCCACTCCAGGAGAGTGAGTTCCATTATCTTATATTTAGGATATTAACATATTTGCGGGTGTTAAATATTAAATGCAAAAGGGCGGAAAAGGACAGCAGTGTTCCCAACGCGAAGCTGCGGTCTGCGATTGTCACCACGCCTGCCCAGCTCAGCACTTATGGGCAAATTCCGCTTTCTTTGATAGGCCTATATCCAACAGTGGATGTTTAACCACTGCAATGATAATAAAAAAATACCTTAATAAACATAAATAATATAAATAAATTTCACAATGAAATTTGAACAATTACCAGAGGTTTTATGCATTGAAAAATTATAATTTTTTGATAAAAAAACGAATAAAAATTACGAGTAACATCGATTGTTGAGATCCTGTTGAGTCAATTAAATAATTTACTTAGTGCCATGTATTCTACATTTCCAGAATCAGCAGCAATGCGGTCACGTGGTGCGACCAAACCCCAACCCGCTGGTGGTGAACGGATCCCCCACTTACGAGGGCCAGTGGCCCTGGCAGATCGCCCTGTACCAGACCGAGGTACGAGTATAATATAAGGAGAACGCTTAATACCACCACCCATCCCACCATCCCTATGTTATTTCTTTCAAAATCCTGTATAGTTTCTTTAAATGCAATGTATTATGACATATCATCGCGTAAGTTGTAATTTCAAATAAATTGTAATTAAATAAATTTACTGTAAATTCGGGTGATATTGAACTATTAGGGAATCATTGAATTATCCTTTTGATTGCAAAAAACTGTCTTCATGGTTAATCTGAACCGTTTTACCTATCAATGATTAATATATTTATTATATAAAAAAAGACAGATCAAAGTACCCGTAAAGTTAACCCGTAAATATTATTATGGTGTTGAAAGTTTTTAGAGTGTATGTTTGTTGCTCTTTCACGCAATCACTACTTATGTACTGAAGATATTATGTCACATTACCCAGTAATTATACTGCCTCTCTCACCCTTCAAACCGGAACACAGCAATGCGAACACTATTTGGTGGTAGAAATAGGTGCGCGTGAGGTACCAATGTATGACCTTTGCATGAGCTCTACCTTATGTCATATACTAAACGAATTAAAAAAATATATCATTAATAAAGAATTATGTGAGTTATCTAGCAATTATTTAAAAATTGGAGGTCAAGACTTTACCGAACAAAATTTTCAAATATTTTCTAACATTACTCGTTTTTTATCGCAATCTCTCAATAATCACTTTTGTAAACGGTTGCCGTAATGTTTCCGATACTTCGAACATTAATATAAAAATTTAAATATGCTCCAACTAAACCTATCGAAATTTCATACTCAATTTTAAACGTTAACGCTTTTAACTATATTGATTGCGAAGATTTCACAGATTAAAAAAAGTAAGTTAAAAAATAGTCCTCAGTATGTTATTTAAGTAATTGTAGTCCCTTCAGACGGTGGACAACAAGTACATCTGTGGAGGCACACTGGTGTCCAACAAACACGTGATCACGGCGGCTCACTGCGTCACGCAGAAGGGTTCCAACCGCGTGACGGACAAGAACACGCTGACCGTCTACCTCGGGAAGTACAACCTTAGGACTTCAGTCGAAGGCGTGCAGATCAGACTTGTGAGTTAAATAATTTTGACCCTTAAACCCTTTGACCTTAAACTTATTTTTGAAGAATAATATTTGAGGAACCTAACGCTGGACTGCTTTGATTGATATCTAATCAAACCCATCGCCGTCGGAGGGATGGGCGAGACCATTAATTATTGACCCTATGAGATGCCAAACCGACTTCTCATAGAATACTATTAGATTCATTATCATCATTATCACAACCGTAGTGTTCACTGCTAGATATGGTCCTCTGCAAAAAAGGGAGATTTTTGTTCATGATTACTGCGCTGAAAAAGCGTCGTGGCAATATCAGAAAGTAGATATTACACTACTTGGAGTCGCCTCTTACGACATCTGGTACAAGGACGAGGTACTACGGTTCGGGTACCTCTGTCGCTTCTTACGACACCTAGGAAGGTACTATTCTACTCTACCAGTACGTAGTAGGTACACTATTACACACTACACTATTACAGATTCTATTTTTGAATTTGGCTTAATTGTACTGTACTGTTGTATGTTTTTCTATGTTATTTAAATGTGTTGTTTATGGTGTGTACAATAAAGATTATTATTATTAATTTCGTATTGTGTCGAACACGTTATGCTTTATAAAAAGTAATTTATCAATTATTGTCAAGTAGCATTAATATATACATATATATATATATATATATATATATATATATTCTAACATAATATAAATTATGCATTATTCATATTGTAATTTGTGGTTTGGCCGTGTGGTACCGGCAGAGTAGAATATTACCTCGCTTTGTATCAGGTGTCGTAAGAAACGACTGAGGTACCGGAACCGACAGATGGCGATATATCCACTCAAATTAGTGTAGCTCAAATGCTACAAGGCGGGCAAAGACAACGGCATCTCCGTCGCGAAGCCCGCGATTATCACCACGCTTGCCCAGCGCGGCAATTATATGCAAAATCCCCTTTCTTAGGGAGTCCTATGTCCAGAAGTGGGCTTCCAATGCCGGATGAAAAATTTGTTACTATCTAATATAATGCATTTGGTGGCAGCCTGTAATTAAGGCATCATTGCCGCGCTGGGCAAGCGTGTTGGCAATTGCAGAGCGCAGCTTTCGCGACGAGGATGCTGCGGCCCATCCCGCCCTGTGCATTCAAGCTGCACTGTTCCGGATGGATATACCGCCTATATATATATAAAATATCTGTCGGTTCCGGTACCTTAGTCGCCTCTTACGACAACTGGTACAGATGGAGGTATTATTCTACTCTGCCGGTACCTCACGGCTAATATTATCATCATTGATAAATAAATGCCTTGTTGGTTGTCCTGAAAGAAATAAATAAATTATTCGCATGTGAACGGGAAATACGCAAGAAAATCCGCGAGGCGCAGCTAGTTATAAATAATAGCACCACCAATACCCAAAAAGCTCGGTAACAAGAAAACATCGCCGCATATGCGCCTGATAAATAGAAAACATCCAAACGCAATGACGCAAGTGCTGTATCGGGCTCGTAAATGTAAATGGCGGGGCTGCCACAAAATGGCGGACCTCGTGCGGGTATAAATTTTATTTTCTATCCACTGCACCAAAGCAATTTAAGCATTAAAAATATTTACCAGTAATAATATGCTTTCTAGTATTCACTGTATTCATTCACTATTATATTCCCAGCCATAAACAGTGGACCCCCGGTAGTCCGACCAACATTTTGCAGGGCAGTGTCGAACTATCGAATTCTTCGGATTATAGAGTATACTGCCTAAGACCCCCTATAGTCCGGATTTTTTTACAAAAGAGTACCTTATAATCCGACAAATTACAGATCCAATGATAAGATTCTTTATACATATTATATATACACATGTACATATATGTACTCTGAAGTACAAATCATACTTGTAGACCATGTCCGATAAAAGGGGGCGTCGGATTAGACAGGGGCCGGATTACCGGGTTCCACTGTATTATTTTTCAATAGCAGGTACTTAGGTGTCGGACAAATTAACTTTCTTAAACAATTTTCATAGTTACTTCACAAACCATCTCATACATTGACTCCAAGATAAATAGTTTAGAGCACTTGTGTTACTTATATCAGGCAACAGAGGCATCACAAATATAATACTTAAATACATAATTAACACAGAGCAAATACAAATATTCTTGATATTCATGGAGAACGAACCCACGACCTTCAGCGTACTAGATGAGATCACTACCAACAGCGCCATCGGGCCCGTCAAGGGCGGCTAAGCGATCTGCCTAGAACCGCTGGATAGCTCTGTCTGCTGGCCGCATATAACCGGTCCTATTGGAAATCTCTTGGTCTCTAGGTCTATTTCCAGCAGTGCACGTCCTCATGCTTGTATGATGATGATGAATGAATTATAATGTTATATCTTAAATTAAAAGAGTACGCTTATTTAACGTTTTAATAAATCCCTACCAATATTATGAATGCGAAAGTAACTCTGCGTGTCTGTCTGTCTGTTACGCTTTCCTGCTTAAATCTCTCAACCGATTTCTATGAAATTTGGCACACACAGACAATATTTAGACCCTGAGAAAGGATATAGGCTTTTTTTCAATTCGATATAAGGGTTGTAAAGGGTCGAAAGGGGGGATGAAAATTTGTTTGGAAGTATTCTTATTTTTAGAGCTAGAAACTTGAAACTTATTTTTCAGGACATTGATTCGATATAAATAAACATGACATTCAAAGTTTATATAAGTTGAGGTAAAGAGGTATGGTACCCAAAACAACTATTCCACGCGGACGTTGTCGCGGGCACAGCTAGTTTAATATATGTATATGTAGTAATCAATTTATGTTTACAAATTTTAGGTGGCTCACATCGCGAAACATCCAGAATACAACGCGTCATCATATCAACGCGACTTGGCCATCTTGGCGTTGAGGGAGTCCGTGTCATTCAGCGAATGGGTGCAGCCAGCGTGCCTCTGGCCTCAGGACGACACTAGCCTCAAAACTATTGTAGGAAAGAGGGGATCGGTAAGTAAAACTGATATTACTGGGTACAATAACAGATGGCGCTACTCACTATGAAATATCTGAACCACTTAACGCCGTACTAATTCTGGATCGCGTCTTATATTATCTAGGGATTCGAGTCTTATGCCAGTATTAAAATTGAAAACTCAGAATATATATAAATGAAAGTATCATATTGATGTTTGGGTAGGCTATCCCTATCCAAACACCGGTGTCATAGTGTGTGTGCTAATAAGGTGAGAGCGGATCTATCGTTGAGGGCATGAAGGGTGTGCCCACAAACCTATTAGACTTCTGATTTGTTAATACGTCGGACACTAGACCCTAGGCCTCAGAGGTACCCTGAGTGATTACTGTCGGTCCCACTCAGGCCCGCGTCCCTCATGGGCCATGGGACCATTCGAGTATAAGGTCGTTCATAAATGTACGTCGTCCATCCCTTCAGTGGGGCTGGAATTGACGTCTAAGTATTGTAGGGGGATTGTGACGACAGCCATTTTTGAGGGCTGGATCCACGTATGTAGATAGGTATGGTAAGTTTTCAAATAATCAAAATATGTTATATTCAAGTAAATCCATTACAAGCACTTATTAAATCGTCAAAAATATTTAATGAACCGGTTTTTTTTTAGAAATATAAAATAGTAAATTCTATTATACTCAAAATCCTCTGAGTTGAAACATAAGGTAAAGACTTCGCGAAAAAGGCGCGGACGGAAAGTCATTACTTAAATATATATTATACTCATAATATTGATGACCCTGAAGACCTTACGGAATCATAAGAGTCATCTAACATATAAATTAGACTTACCTTATACTAATCTGTCGGCACCGAACGGGTCTTAAAACTAAGTTTAAGTTTTAATATTTGTAACCATTTTCATTAATACACCACATGATTGTCGATTCTCTTTCAGAGTTTTTGACTCACACTAGAATAGAAACTGGTGTTGATATACACGCAATGTATGGATCCTTCAGTATGAACTTAATATTGTATAGTCTATTGACATTGGACGTTACATGTGGGTTCATTATACGAACCACCAGGTAGAAGCCCGCATGAAAACTTTGGCGATAATGACTCAATATCTATTATCTACCAGCGTAAACCTGAATTAAATATCACTTGGTTATTTGTGATAACCGTATGACATGTAAATCAGACGATTACATACAGACAGATCGATCGGCACTTTAAAAAAAATATACATATACTCAGGTGCCGTGAGGTACCGGTAGAATAGAATAGTACCTATCACTGCACCAAGCGTCGTAAGAGGCGACTAAGCTACCAGAACCGACAGATGGCGTTATATCCATCTGAAACAGTGCAGCTCAAATGCACAGGTAGGGGATGGATAGTTACGCTCTGCGATTGACAACACGCTTGTCCAACGCCGCAATTATGGGCAAAATACTCCTTTCTTGAAGAGGATTATGTCTAGCCGTGGACATCCAATAGCAGATATAATGACGACATATATTCAGAAAATATCTCGTATATTGGCCTGGCTTCGTATGACTCGCTTAAAGCACTTGTGTTACGGACGCCAGACAACAGAGGGATCACAAATATAATACTTACTATCATTATAAATGCGAGTGTTCGAGTATGAATTTATGTACGGCCTTTTACGCTGAAAAGGGTGAAAATATATAGATTAAATTTAGCACAAAGAATTAACAGTGTGTAGTAACACGTAGGCTACTTTTTATTTCGAAACCATGTTTCTATTTCTTTTTCTCTATGGAATCGGCATGACTTATGCACAGTTTCTCTCAGAGTTCGATCAGGGAGTAACATGGACTTCTTCCAGGAATAACAACAAATCCTCAGGGATGAAACATAAGGTAAAGACTTCGCGGAAAAGACGCGGGCGGAAAGTCATTGCTAAAATACACATTTATCAATATTGATTGCGAATTTACACACAGACAGACATAACGAACGACCACGTTTTACATGTAGTGGTAGTGTGGTTGAATGTCCAAATCAATTTGCATTCACACACGAGTAAATAAAGGATTCACGCACCAATATACGCTTTGAACATTTTCGGTAATAATTGGCACATTTGGGTAATTATAAAGCTCGACTTACTCCGGAGAGCTACTCTAACATCTCCTCTCGACTTTGATCAGAGCCCGTATGTTTACTACGCCAAACTGTCTCAACCACGTCTGTGTAATTAAGTTAACTATAGGAACGTGTGGCGTACTGTTCTGATTGTTTTAATTATATTCTGTGTGTATACGTTAAAGCCTTTATTTATTACTAGCAACCCTTTATTTCTCGCACAGGTTCAATGAGGATAAAAAATCGGGACATAAGCCACCCCAAAAAGAGGCAATTTTGCCAATAATTGCCGCACCGGGCAAGCGTAAGGCAATCGCAGAGCGCAGTTTTTGCGACAGGAATGTTTCTGCCCGACCCCGCCCTCTGCATATCAAAAACGTTGTTTCGGATGGATATACCGCTATCTGTCACCTGGTACAGGGGAAGGTACTATTCTACTCTGTCGGTACCACACGGCTAACATAAAGAATAGCTAGAAGATATATGTTGCCCTGACGTACCGGCAGAGTAGAATAGTACCTCCATAGGGAGGTACTATCCGCACTGGTGTCGTAAGAGGCGACCAAGTTGCCAGAACCGATATATGGCAGTATAGCCATCAGAAAAAGTGTAGCTCAAATGCATAAGTCGGGGATGGGCAGCAGCATACCCCCGCGAAAGCTGCGCTCTGCGATTGATCAACACGCTTGCCCAGCGTGGAGATTATGGGCAGAATACCTCCTTGCTTGAATATGGCGTATGTCCAGCAGTGGACTTTCAATGTCCAGTATAACGACGATGATGATATAATAGTAATAAGTAGTAAATATATATTAAATTATATTATATTTGCTGTTTTTGTAGTTTAAGTTTCACATTGATCATCACCACGGAAGCATCGGCATGCGTACAATATCTTTATAATACTGAATACTAAATACTTGAAATAATCTTTCAGGTCGTGGGCTGGGGCTTCGACGACACCGGCGTGGCGACCGAAGAGCTTAGCCTGGTGGAGATGCCCGTGATAGACACGGAGACATGCATCAGGTCCTACAGCGAGTTTTTCGTCAGATTCACCTCGGAGTACACGTACTGCGCTGGATACAGGAACGGTGAGGCCGCTAACTGACTTATCATAATGACGGGCCTGATGGCGCAGATGTTGACCCAAATGGCAGATCCTATCTAGTGCGCCAAGGGTCGTGGGTTGAACCCCACTCAGGACAAATATTTATATTTAGGTTCGTTCTGTGTCTGGGTGTTTTATTATATGAATTTAGGTAGTATATTTATGATTTCTCTGTTGAATTATATCTGATGTCCAAAACACGAGTGCTTTAAACGTCTTATCATGGACTCTGGTCAATGTATGAGATGTCGTGTGACATTATTATTGTTAATATATTTTTGAGTTTATTTATTAATGACAAAGTACGACTTTGGCAGAGGTGACTGAGACACAAAGGTCATTTGCATTAGTACCTCACGGCTTAAGTTAATTACAAATTTTGAATTCAGAATAATGGACATAATTTAAATATTTTTTAATTAAAGTTTTAAAAAAAAGTATCACATTAAAAATTGTAAATCAGGTTGGTACCTACATATTTCACAATCAAAATAGATATCTACCAATTAGGTACCTACATATATTACATTTTATCGGCTTTAATAAAAATAGATTCATAGTTGTGTTGGTTCCAACACTAAAATATAGTAGTGAATGTTAGGTAAGGCAGAAGAAGCACACGAGTAGAATAGATGCTGTTGAAATAAGAGCACTTCGAAGTATATGTGGTGTGAGTTTGAGATATAGATTAAAGAATTGTGTGATAAGAGATATGATGTAAAAAGTGATGATGTGCCATCAATAGGGAAAGGAATTTTGAGATGATTTTAGCTTGTAGAAAGAATGGATGAAGGTAGAATGACTGCACAAATTTATTGAGTAAAGGTGAATGGACGAGTCGGTATAGGACGACCGAGGCGAACATAATATCTTAACCAAGTAGAAGCGGTATTAAAGAAAGGCCAGGTCAAAAATACCAAGAATAAACGAGCGTGGACGAAAAGACTAATGAGAGCAAAAGAAACGAGAGAGATATGATGCCAAGATCGTAACATGTCGTCTCCACTTGATACAGTCCATCCATAGTCTCTGTTTACTCCGGTAGGACACAAAAGCAAATACATTATTTTATTTACTTTACATAATTCTATGAGTTAAACAAAAAAAACTAAAGCTTCTGAACAATTTTTAGAATAAATAAAAACTAACTTCTACTCTTCTATGTAAAATTACAGGAACCCTCAATAAAAATACAGGAACTATCGAACGTACGTTTTAAAGTATTTCTCACAAGATAGAAATAAGTACTTAACCAGAATTAAAAAGCACGAGCTGTATTATAGGTACCAACTAACTACAAACAGCATTGCAAGTATACACGGTGCTAGAATCAAAGAAAATTTTTCAATTTATTATTATCAATTTATAGAATTTACCTTGTTCCTTTGACATAAATTTTCCAAATTGGCTGAGACATCTTAAGTGGGTTATTATTAAAGACCGGATTTCAATGCATAAAATATACATGCGAATGTTCTGAAATAAAACACGTGGGCTTTTACCTAATAAAGCCAACTACTTCGTTCTGGAAAGATATCATTTCTAAACGAATAAATGAGTAGTGTAATATAGTATGTACCAAAAATTCTGACTAAGTATTCTTAGGTCACGAGGTTAAAGTGGTGCAAAATTGCAACATAAGTAATATACACAGAGGGCATTTTTTAAAATTGGCTCAGATAAAATCAAACACTTATCATTTTTCTAGAAAAAAAACTATAATAAGGCATTATTATTCAGAAGTAACTGACAGAACTAATTGACATACACAAATTAAAAATGTTGATTGCAATTATTGATAGTATCAAAAAAAATATTTGTGACTATGAATATGCTACAGGCTGATATTGTGGCAAAAACATAATAACAAAAAGGACATAATCAATGCGAATAACCTAATAACTATAGGTCATTATGCAAATTCGTATAATCCGGTCTCTAATAATAACCGTGCACAACAAAATACAAAAATTATGATCATAATAAAATAATGAGGAATAAATTCACAAGGCAACTAAGTCGTAAGTAATTGCACTTGCACGAACTAACAATTACACGTAGAAAATGCACCTCACAATATAATTATAAAGAATAAGTTATACTTTAACTTATTTTGCATGACCTCATGAATCTAACGACACGCGACTTTAACTTAAATTCTATATTAAGAATTACAAAAGATTTGCCACAAATTAGGTGCACAGCAGCATGTTAAATTAATTCCGACATATATTACTAGGTAATTAATAAATCCAGGCAGATTTTTTTACAAGTGGGCTGTTCATTAGCCTTATAAGCTATTTTTATACATGGCAATATTGGTAAGGATATGTAGCTATTTGGCCAAAAGAAATAGGACCAAATTATATTCATATATAAAAAACCGAAGCATTTTTTTAGGCATGTCATACTATTTATATATATATCCCCAAATATTTAAATCAACATCTTATGATCTTTATTTATTTAGATTTTTAGAAACATGCCGTGGGGTACTGGCAATGTAGAATTTAACATCATGTACAGTGTATCTTTCCAAAAAATTAAAAGCTAAAAATCTTTAAAATAATTGATATCACCTGGGGAACCCAGAGTTCAGAGATTATATTTATAAGCATAAACAATATCGAAGGTTTTTGACAACCCCGCTAAAATACACAAATTAAGGATCACCATTTTTTTAAATAAATCTTCTCAGATTACATTTGCCATATGTCCGAACATAGAGTAAATCCTAGAAAGGAGACTAATTTTCAGCATGCACAGTCAAAGACTATCCAGCTAAGATACTCTGATCGCTAGTTTAGTTATGAACAACAAAACCATAACCCAAAGTTAACATTACGCACATCTCCTTGTATATATTTTACATATATTGACAGCGCTAAAATTGACATTGACAGGTACATCTGTATGCAACGGAGACAGCGGAGGTGGTATGGTATTCAATATAAACGGTGCCTGGTACCTCCGAGGGGTGGTATCTCTGTCAGTGGCCAGGCAAAACGAGTACCGCTGCGACCCGTCCCATTATGTCGTGTTCACAGACGTCGCCAAGTTCCTGTCGTGGATAAAGCAGAACACCAACTCGTAGATCTCCGCCATTTTGTCGTGGCCGCCATTACGTAGTTTTAGTATGTGACAGAACTGTTTACTGACAAAATAATTAGTTGACGTCACCAGCATAAGGAATGTTGCCATAAACTTGCCGATATATCGTAAGATTTATTTTATAGCCTCCATTTTGTAGGAAAATACTTTTTACATGCGAGTTTTTCGTAATTCCTGACATTATCAACACGTCGTACTTTGACCAATAATTTTGTAAAAGTAAACGTTACTATAAGTGAAATTAAGTACTGATTTTTTAATTATCAATGCATTCACAATTCATAGTGGAATTACTTAGCAAATTAAAACATGTGACGTGATTACATACTTTTAAAAATATCCGAACATTGGACCGAGCTAATAATTTTTGAACAACAAACATCAATAAGTTTAGAAACATCACTTATGTAAATTAATTAATAAATAGTTTTATTATGAAGGAATGCTTTGGTTGTGCAGCTATCATCCCATTTGGGCGTGAATGAGTGCTTTTATAATTTAACTTTAATAGTTAAGTAAAACATATGTATCCTAGTTAATAAAATACTCAATAACAAAATAAATTATGTACTTATACGGTGTAATCAAAACTTTTTCTTTAAATAACTATTTGCTCAAATTCAAAGATAGAACAATATTTGTTACAAGTAGTTTATTATTGGTATTGTTCTGAATTATAATAAAATCAGATTTCTTAGTTGTAAAAATATGTTTAATACAGACTGACAAAAAATAAAACTAATATGTATCCTCAACCAAATCAGTCTTTTTATTACTTGTTTCCCTTTATTAAGACCTAATAAAAACAAGATAATATTTTTTACAATCTTATTCTAAAGACATGACGAATTTCAATCTTATTTTATATTCATATGTATTGATTATGGAATAAATATTATAATTGTTATTCAAAAGACATGACGTACGAATAAAATTGAAAGTACGCCGTCCTTTTAAAAAGCCCTTGAATGGGATAAAATATGTTTTAACAATAGCTACCAATTTTAAGTCATTGATTTACTTCCTAATGGAGAGCCTAATGACTCAAGACGTCAATTTCAGCATCATCGCGTGAAAGGTTCAAGCCATTCATTTAACTGACTACCTGCCTTTGTACTTCTTGATCGCCCTAGAAGGTTATTAATCAACTCATTTAGCCAGACTTCTTCAAACACCTTTGCTACGTCTAACAATTAGAGTTGCGTCAGTTTTTTAATAGGTACTTATTACGTATTACTTATTTACTTACTCTCTTACTATTAGCCTTATCGGCCCAACTAAAAGTAGCTCAACGAGCTATGGAGAGGGCATTGCTCGGAGATTCTTTGCGCGACCGAATCATGAATGAGAAGATTCATAACAGAACCAAAGTTACCGACATTGCCCGCCGGATTAGTAAATTGAAGTGGCAGTGGGCAGGGCATTTGGTACGCAGAACCGATGGCCGACGAAGTCTTAAGGTTCTGGAATGGAGACCACGTACCGGCAAGCGCAGCGCAGAGTCCACCCGCAAGATGGACAGACGATCTGACTAAAACCGCAGGATCGCGCTGGACACAGGCCGCATACAACCGGTCCTATTGGAGATTACTTGGGGAGACCTATGTCCAGCAGTGGACGTCTTATGGCTGGTATAATGATGATGATATGGAGATGAATGAATGTAAACGCTATGCTGGATTCTTATAACAATCTACAGTATAGAAGATACTATGTGTGAGTTAGGTACACACCTAACTGAATATCGAAATTACAAAACTAAAATATTAATATATGACGATATACATTAGAAGACAACAGATAAACGGACAACAAAGACCAACGTACCAAAAATAAGACTTAAAATAAAATAAAACGAGAAAACACACTTCTAGCATTTTAATGTTACAAACATCAAGAACAAAAGAAGTACATACAGCTATGAAAAAAAAATAGTAAAAAGTCAATTTACAAAAATTGTAACATCACTTAGAAGTATGAGTGACAATAAAAAAAACATAACATACTGACTTGTGCATTCCAATCTTCTATACATATATCATACAATTTCAAGCAGTATAAAAAAGTAATACCTTGTATTAGTATGCCGTGGGGTACCGGTAAAATATAATACCTCCATTTGTACCTGGTGTCTTAAGAGGAGAACATAACCTTAAAAGTCAACTAACATTTCATGCATTACCCACTATATCGCATGCAGCTACGTCAGTAACTACCCTACCCAATCCACATTTACCTTGGGGACCAAGCAGGTATTTTGTTGTTTTTAAAACCGCACGAAAGTCTGTAGTATAATGAGGAATGGTATAAAAAACCAGCAGGGATAGTAGGGGCCAGGTATACCTTTCGTGACCTTTACCAGCTTCCAAGAGGTAGTGAACCGAAGGAACGCCTCTGTATTGATATACATTGAGTATACTTAAAAGTCATCGCGAACTGAAAAATATTTGTCCTAGGTGGGGATCGAACCCAAGACCTGTAGCGCACAAGATAGGATCACTACTATCTGCGCCCTCCCCCCCTCTGATTTAAATGTTTTATTTATAAAACCGCTGTTAGTTATTACTTTAGAAAACCATGCGTTTGCCATAGGTAGTTCTAGAACCGTAGACAAAACAATTAGTAAGATGGTCTAACCAATCAATATTATTATTATAAATGCGAAACGCAGTGGGGTGCCGGTGAAGTAGAATAAAACATCCCTCTGCACCAGGTGTCGTAAGAGGCAACTAAAGTACCTGAATCGACAGATGGCGTTATATCCGAAATAGCACAACTTAAATACTACAGGGTGGGGATGTGCAGGTGTATCCTCGTCGAGAAGTTGTGTTCTGCGATGGCCACCACGCATGCCAGCGCGGCAATTATGGGCAAAAATCAATATCCATCAGTGGACTTTCTATAGCTGATATGATAATGAAATGCTAAACTATGTCTATCTTTATTAATTTACTGTCATTAAAATAATGATCACTGTGTTAACATAATCACATCCGACAAGTAGAATAGTACCTCCCTCTGTACCAGGTGTCGTAAGAGGCGACTAAGATACCGAAACCGACAATGGCGGTAGTGTAGCTTAAATGCACAGGGCTGGGAAGGGCAGCCACACCTCCGCTGAAACAGCCACGCTCTGCAATTGCCAATACGGTTGCCCCAATTCGCCTCTTACGACACCTGGTAGAGGTGGAGGTACTATTTTACTCTGCCGTCACCTCACAGCCATTAGACTCATAAAAAAATCTATAATATTGTCCACGTATATTATAATGAGAAACATGTCAGATTGACATTTGCCTTCACAACGATAAACGTCCCGCAGGTGGCGAAAGGTAAACTTCACAAATCTGTTAATAATTCGTTAAGCTATTTTAAACTTAATGACCCGCTACTTAGAGATTATTATCGATTGCGATATATTATCGATTCTTAGCTCTATAATAGGTCTTTACCTATTAAAAACGAATTAGCCTTTACAGAGCGAAAAGTAAAAACTTCAAGTGTTTTAGAATTCCATCAGCATGTAGCTATTAAAATTTAGAGCTTAAATATATAATTATTAAGTCCTATTCAAATAATTCTATGTAACAGCTTTTCTCTAAATGCATATAAAATTATTTACCGTGCCTACAAAGAATATTTTAGTCTATTTCCCTGGCAGACAGCTGATATTGTAAGGAGAAGATCTTTTTATTATATACTAGCTATGCTCCCGAGTTCTTACATTATATACATCCGTGATTCATACAGATACACATCCGTGTTCTTACATTATTGTTGCGTAACTTCAACTGTTTACGACGCGCATATAACGATAGCTCTCAAAAAAATATTTTTCCAACCAATGTGTTTGCCCCATTTTGGTTTGATGCTCAGTTTCTCGAAGTCGTAGCGTGATGTTATATAGCCTAAGTCATTTTATTATTATATCATCTATGTTTAATCTATAAAATCTAGTGAAAGTCCCATCCAAATCTGTCCAGCCGCTTCAGAAATTACCTCAAACAGACAGGCAAAAATTGCTTTGTTATATGTACTGTGTAAGCATTCATATGCATTTAGTAAAAAGCTGTTTTTTTAATATTACAATCAAACATTCCTATTTTATTTATTAGTATTGATTTTAGAAACTTGGGTGAAACCACGAGGTACTAAGTTACGGTAAAAGCACAAGTCAGCAAGTCAATCTATGCACAATAATTAAAATTAAATCTCAAGTTTGCAGACAAATAAAACATAATCAGGACCACAATAAGCCTGAACAAAACCAAAACTAAGATAAGTATTAAAAAAACCAAATACACCTCTTCATCCCAATACAGTTTACAAGTTTTGAACAATATTCAACCTTATACATTCCGTCGGAAGGCACAAAAGCGAATAAATCGAAGTTTAATTTCATTTATTTTGAAATGATGGGTGTGTATAGACAAAAATGATATAAATATGTACTTCAGCTTCAAAATAGCTTTAGATGTTTTCATTGAACATTCTCTTTTTTGCTAAAGACCAACACACTCAACTCTTTAGTAGCCAAAGTTAAAAAAGACCTGAGATAGATTCCATTTTTGAATGTTAACTGATTTTATTTTGTGACGTTGTTCCTTCAAGAGCGTTTGTTACTAACTGAAAAATACTGCAGTGATATTCCATAAACAAAATACTCACGATCTCAAATTACGTCAATCGAATATACCTAATGTAAAATTTAGTTTTAGCACCTTCCGTTTCACTGCAGTGGCGCCACCGTCTATGTAGAATACAGAATGTGTAGGTGTTAAATGAAATAGACTCAAATGTCCCCTCGTGTCATTGCATGTTCCCCTGTATCTATTTTTGAATGTCATATATTTTTTTAAAGGCGATTAGATTGGATATTTAATCATTAAAAAACCTTATGTTATATTCGTGATTAAGAATATTTAAATGAAAGTTAAGAAAAAATATTATAATATTATACACGTCATTTAATATTCTCAATTATTTATATTTTACAACTATTTAAATAAACCATAACATTGATATGTTATGTTCAGAATATTTCGAATTTATTCCTTTTGTACCTCAGACTATGAAAAAAAAGCATAAACAACAAATTAACTTCATCGCAGGAACATTTATACACAATTACATCATATTTACAAAAACAATAAAACCCCAGGAATATAAGACAAGCAATGTGTACTATATACACAAAGTTAATATATAAAAAAATACAAACGCTCCCGTTAACATGCCTCTGCAGGTATTTGCATATAGCAAAATATATACTAAACATCACAAGAGAGTGAAGCTTCCAATGTTATTTTATCATTAATATAATATACTAACATCACTGATACATAACTCGTTAGGCCAAAGTATATACCCGATACATGCCTTTCACAAAGGTCACCTGCATGCACCCATGACTCTTTACTCTCACCTTCAAAGGCTTTGATTTTAGATACTCTCACCTTGTTCTATCTGCCAAGCAGCATTCATGTGTTTTGAAAGTGCCAGTGAGCTGTATGATGTGATATTACATCCTCAAGTCAAGATCAGTGACACGCTAGTGATGTTCTTGCGATCCGTAACCCGGAGACAGCATTGTAATTTGGCCTTGTCTTAAAAAATTACTGTATCGCTATCATACAAACCCAGTTTCAAAATGCTTTAATTACAGCCGCTCACATTTTCACATACCGATACACCCTCGACTTCATATCTCACTAATGCATACAGTCTTCTCGGTGGTTTAATCTAGAAATAAAATTAAAAATACATTTGCACCTCAACATATCTAATTTACATAGAGATCCACAAACACCCCACCGGCGCATAGCACGACGCTCTTCAGACAAATCCAACGGTCGGCCATATTGGCCGCCATTTTGTGAATTCGCTTACCAATATGGCGTAGGGCCGTTCCTGCACCGTTGCCCTTTGTATCGCTCATCAAAACCTGGAGCCCAAGGTGGGTTTCTACCCCTACCGGATCGGGGCGTGCCTTTCCCTGATACGTGGTTTGGGTACATTCTGTTGACGCAGTTGCCAGGCCGACAGCCGTTTCGGGGGGTGGCGGGATGGCTGCCACCTAGCGGAGGGGACGAGAAACTGTCCCATGGGTCAGGCATCATGCAATTACCGCAGCTCCAATTCGCTCCAGCGTAGTCACCTGGTAGGTTGAATAAAATAAAATAAATTAAATAAAAGAAATATAGTGAATAAAACGATTCACTCATGAATATTATTTATTTATACATCTCTATCATTTGGCCAGAATTTGGAAGAATACTCTTGCATCTTTCGTTTGATCTATCTTATTTACGTACAACGTTGCTTACATATGAAAATATTATTACAAACAAAAACACATCGGAATAATAAAAAAAACACATAAACCATCAACATTTTTTTCAAAAATATATGCCTACTTTTCCTGGCACAAGACAAAATTATGTCAAACTACACAGAAGTAAATCAATATAAATCAAAAATATATTCCCAATATAGACAAATATGTTAAATATTCTTTTTTTTTGCATAAAATCAAGAAGGCTCGTTACAATCTACATAATATTAATTAAATTACAAAAGATAAATGTTTATTGCCATTAAGGCTAAAATTCACAAACATTACATATTTAGGGGGTGTTTATTATTTTCTGAAAAGCGTAAACTACGATATATTTAGAAATCATTTAGTTCGCAACTTACTAAAAACTCCGTAGTAATATATCACGGAATAACTTCTAATAATATCAATTGCCTAAAAATCTTAATAAATTGCACAATTTCAAAAATCTACATACATATTATCGGTTAAGGTGAAACTTTAATAATAAAAATAAATAGATCCCGGAGGTAGATCACACACATAGGCCGTCTGCGTCGCTACCTCTCTCACCTATTTCTAGCGATAAAAATCAGTTCGCATTGATAAGTTTCAGATTGAAGGGTGAGAGAGCCGAAAGAAATCTCCCATCAATTTAACATAATATCTTCAAGATACAAGGTTGGTGACGTGCTAGTGATATCCTTGTGATATCACGAGCGTCTGTAGGCTGCGGTGACGCTTACTATCACGCGGACCGTATGTTTGTTTGTCAACTTAGCATGGCATTGGCAAACATAATAAAAATAATACACTTTAATGTACATCTAAATTTACAAACAATAATAATAGTATGTAATATACATAGTGAAATCAACTTGGCAATATATATAAAGAATAGGAAGTATTTAGAAGCACTGTTAAATTAAGTACATAAAATTTTTCTATTGATTCGAAATTGCTTGTAATAGTCCTACTTCAGAATTGAGTATATTTAAATTGAAATGGGGATGGACCTTATAAGCAAATGGCGAAATCTATCTATACTCCAATCTATACATATAAATAAAATTAATAAACCTGCTTGTAATTCGAATGCAAAATTACTTTTTACTAAATAATAACAGGCACGTATATAACAAAAAAAAATATTCTGATGTTTCTTTTGTTTGTTTGTTCCAACTAATCTCTGAAACAGCTGGACCAATCTCAATGGGACTTTCACTAGCAGACAGCTAATATTATTAGGATTAACTTCAGCTTCTTTTATTATTTTTTCCTTTTATAAACAGGAAAGGAAACTTCTCTCTGCTGGTAATAAATATAAAGATATAAAAGTTTCACCTTAAATACAATTTACAATTAAACTGAAATAATTTTAATCATAATAATCATTAGAATATTATAAGGCCAAATATATCCTACACTTATTAATAATAACTAATCAAATGATTTATAATAATTTATCATAATAAAACTAAGTAATATAAGACTTCCAATATCAATACGTACCTAATTTAGAAATAAAAAGAAAATGAATTTGCTTAAAGCGTTTTATAAATCGACTAGAATTTTAGGTCATAATATTAAAATTAGTAAAATATTTTGCGTGTGACATTTCTAATAGCATTAAAGTAAATACTATAAAGACTATTTTATAAAGAAATAAAATTCTAGTGGGGTTAAACTGACATTATCCAAAGTTGGGGTAAATAAGTATTCTCATCATAGATCACCTAAACACGGAATAATCTGAGTCTATACTATAGTTATGATCGTTTTACCCCCATTTTACCGAACAAGTCAAAATCATGAAACAATTAATTTTATTTAATTAAAGTCTTCCCAAAATCATGACCGTTCCATCACTGTGCCCTAGGAGTACAATATCAAATAGCTTACAAGAAAAAGGAAACATAAATACATGACTCGTGACATAGTCTCTAAAGCCACATCATACAATTTGAAATGAAATTTAAAAAAAAAGAACATCAAGTGAGGTTTGAATCAAATTAAGAAAAAACTCTTTAATAAGATCATTTAGGCCTCAACTTCAGATTTCAAAAAAAGAACAGCAAACAGTTCGTTTTCCGAACTATGCGACGTTTGCCATTACAAAGACATTGCTATACACTTTCCAACAAACCTCCGACCTTGTCCATTAATTTTACACTCCTTGTTTAATAACCACTATGTTAGTCAGATCTATTTTATTCCTCCTTTATCCCGTAATTTAACAATAACACCTTACAATGTACAATTTATTCGCATCAACAATCACTTCAAACGTTTAAGGTGGTACTGTACTTATCAAAATTTATTTAGGCACAATTCACATTTGGAAACTATTTCTAGCATTCTAGTCCTACATTCAGTGAGCATATCTACGTATATAACCAATATAAATAATGTATGTATTATAAATGACTGAAACCTGTAAAAAATATCTTAAGAAATACAAACCAATTAAAGTTCCTTTTGCGAAGAAGTTGTTGCATCAAACCACCCTATCCGAAATTACAGTTACGTATACATACAGCGTGTTGGTGTGCGTTAAGCCTGTCCCTCAATCAGATCACGGACACATACATTGAGGTATATGCGTCCACGCACCTTTAAATCGCGCTTAAAGAAATATGGGGGACTGTTTCACTCGCTGATAAACTTACATATACTATCCGTAACTTATCTGACAGATAACGTTAAAAGTTGTTCCACAAGTGTCGGTTAAGTTAACCTAGCAACCGACTTATCTTGCAAATATTTATTTGTCAACTTATAATCAGACACTTTATCAGCTAGTGGTGAAACAGGACCTAAGACTTATAACGAAATGTTATATTGAAACAAACAATGCAGGTAGATATCCCCACTGAATTACCATTATTACAATAAAAACGACTATGTCACTAGTTTTTAGATTATAGATTATCATAGTTACAGTCACTATTTTATACATTAATCTTTTATAGCTAGCCTAACGAGGGACGAGAGAAGGGACCTGATGAATATCAGAAGATTGAACCTTTCACAATCAAATCTAAGTAAGACCTTTCTGTCGTACCGGTGATAAGTCGCTAAACATTTAAAAGGTTATGTCCCGACATCCATCAGTGAAGAGTATGAAATAGGAAATACACAGTATGGAATAACACTCATAGACTCCGAACAAACTACAAAACATCCGAATCACCGCTGTATATTGTCAATGTGGCTGCTCGAATCATAGTATTCGCTTATAAGTTAGATAAATAAGAAATAATCTTGCTTGAAGTAAATAGCAAAATTTTCGGTCTTACAGTATTTAATATGTACATTAAATAATTATGTAATAATTTCTTTATCGATTGCTTTAAACTAGTAAAAGTATGACAAACAAGTAATATAGTAATTGCGTACATTATTAAAGAAATAGCGCTTACTTCTTAGATCAAAACACCAGGGAAAATTCCACGTATCTCCTAATCTCTGTGGCACAATGGTAGTGCAGTCACCCGGAAAGGGAAAAATGCAGGTTCGAGTACCGCCTGACACCTGAGACCATTTGAATCTATTCTAGTAAATATAAAATATTATCTTTAACGTGCTCAAAAGTACCGAAAGATAAATTAAATGATGAAAGAAATCGTAAAAAAATTATGCATTATTTATAAATAAATTTAATTTAAAATAGTCAATACAAGTCAATTAATAAAAAAAGAAATAGTACATACTAAAACGATTATTATTATAGTGTTCAACTCAAATGCGCAAATATCACCTTTCGTCATCTACAAATATAAATGAAAATCGTACGCGCCATGCAAGGTTGGTCCAATTGGATTGGACCAACCTTGCAAATGGACATAATATACAAAAAAAAACAACTGAATATGCCAAAGTGAACTATCAAGCCAATTCTATGATTCGAGCCATATTACGAAACTAACATCAATACACCGAAACAAACTATATAATTACACTCTTAAATGACACCAAACAACGCCAACAGGTATATAAACATTATTTGTAAAGTCTGTCCATAGTTCCATATGGGCCAAGCGCACAGAAACAACTTCAAAAAACTTTCACTAATTCTGCGAATAATTATACATATATAAGATATTTTTTAGCTAGTACAAATATATTAAAGGTACAAACGTTTTGCACATAATTGCCGCGCTGGGCAGGCGTGGTGGCAGCATTGGGAATGCTGCTGCCCATGCCCATTGGTCCCGTACAGCACGGGGCACGTATATTGTACTATACAGGTAACGCCACTTATCATATTTGCACTTACGAAAAAACACCTTACATAGTAAAATCCATAAATATCTGCGATTGAATATAAATTGTTTAGCTAATTTTTACATCATTTGACGGTGCAGGTTTGCAGGAAGAAAAAAAAACATTTTTTGTATACATAAACACGCATAGAAAGATTTAGTGTTAGAGGTCACATGAGGCGTCGAGGAATCCGACTAGCTCCCCGATATACTAGCATACTGCGTAGAAACGATCACCCAAATTAAATCGTTTAACTTTTTGTATATGAAAAGTTATTTTTAATAATGCTTACGCTGCTTTTAATAAATATTAAATTATACCCTCTTTTACTTAAAACTATTAAGAAAAATCAGAAAAGAATAAATACAAAAATTCCATTTTCCCAATTATTTTTAACTTTTTAATTTAACAAATTAAAAAGTTAATTGTTAAAAAAATATTTTATATTTTCAATCGCAGACATATTTGTTTTACGAACTTAATATATTGTTTTCATTAATGCTTGTTTCTAATGGCTACCGTTTCAAGATATAATGAGCACTGATAAACATTCAACCAACCGCGATCATTTGAAAAATTCTGACCTCTACACTCACTGCAAAATAGGGTTGATTTTTTGGCAGAGCTTTTTGTCAATAAAGTTGGCAACCCGTTTGTCTATGAAAAAATAAAGTATAATTAAGAAAAAATAGTATATTTCAAATATCATGATTTTATCGCTTTAAAAACGTATTTCAGTGTGTAAATAATAATATATATTTGTTACATTATTTTCCAAAATCACGGTTGGCATCAATTATAATATTACAATAAATACGAAGCCATTATACAAACAACTATATTAATGCTAATGCATCATTGTAACAGACAAACACGTAGTATTGAGCACGTCTCGAATTCATAAGCCGATGCGTATGTACCGTCGCGTACACAAATTTCTATAAATCAATTCTATATATATAAACGGTGTGACGCGGATTTGTATGGCTTGTACCGGGTTAAATAGCATTATAAGTTACCCCATAACTTTATTTTTAATAATTAATTAAATATTTAATTATTTGCTGTAAGCTATAAGCAAAGTAAAATAGTACCTCCCTCTGTACCAGGTATGGAAAAGGCGACTAAGGTATCAGACCCGACAGATGGCGGTATATCCATCCGAGTGCAGCTCAAATGCACTGGGCGGGGATGGGCAGCAACATCTGCGTCGCAAAAGCTGCATTTAGGAACAAATTTCCCGGTTCTTAGGGAGCCATCGGAAGTCCAGGCCACTGCTGGACTTCCGATGGATGTAACGATAATGATGAATTGGATATTAATAATAAATAATTAAATGAAAACATTTTGTAGCAGAACAAAATGAAAATATTACTATTAATATTTTATGAAAATAATCTTAACATTTACGCGTAAGGAAGACTTTGAAAGGCTTAAAAGCGCGTTTCATTTATCCTTCAATTAATTATAATTGGTGTAAGTTCAGTTTCCTTGCAGCAATAGTTTTCTTGATAAGCTATATAATACTAGTTTTAGAGTTGCTAAAGAGCAAACTGAACATTATTTTTACTTTATTTAAATATGTAATTACATTCAAGACATTAATAAATTTAAAAACAAAGTTTGTTATCATTTAAAACAATTAATACTTATGAATTATATAAAACTTTGAATGTGCTTCAACATGGGAAGTCAATTAAAAAAACTGATCCTAATATAATCTGTAAATATATAAAAGAACCTGAATGGCTGACTGGAATATCAATGCGGGGCCTAGACTTTAAGGTCTAAAAGACGACATTATACACAGTTTCTTTTTACAACGTAGAGGAAAAGAAAAAACTTGAAATTTAAGATTTTCCTTGTCTAAGGAAGTTAAATGGGGGTATGAAACATTGTTGTTTTTGAAGTTATACTACTGAATTTCAGTATGAATGTTCTCCATTAAAAGTCTTGAAACCTGTGTTGAATATTTTTCCAAAATCTTCCCTTAAAGAGAGTAAAAGGGGAGTGCAAAGTTAATATGAAACTCCTACAACTTAACGCGGGTGAAACCGTAAAATGGTGTATATAGTTCTGTATTGTAGCTCCTATCGTCTACATCCTAAAATGTATTGTACTGCTCGATAACTAAACGATCAAAGCAAAGAAATTACATCTAGTCGAGTGAAGACGTAAAACGGAAGGCATTTAAAACTTTTTTTTGTACTAAAAACATATCAATTTATTTACATTTACGTGCGCGACGGTACATGTATATATAAAATTAATAAATTGACATTAGCACAACTTATGTTAGTTAGACAACATAATATCATTTCGCCAACGAATTTCAGACACCGACACTATATATATATATATATATATTTTAGTATTATCATAATACTTAATATATTTTTTTGTATTTTTTAAAGCTTTGTTTTTATGATACAGATGGAAAATATAGAATTCTGTATTTACAATAGACCAAATTTGATACAAATACACATTCCTTTTGATTTTAGGAGTGAATGAATGATCATCAAAAAATATAGATACCGAACACTTAGCGGAGCAACATCGCCCAGACGCGAGACAATACAGATAAAAGTATACATTCCAAACAGGTTCCAACGCGAAATATGTCCATTTTTTTGACAATAACATTGAAAAAAAGATCCATAAGTATTTCAAATTAAAAAATATCTCCCAATCATTCCTAAAATCATGGCATTAACCAGATTCCCCGTCCTTGCGTCCCCTCGAAAGTTGTAACAAAAATATATATGTAGATATTCTTTTTTTATTTTTATAATTAACAATTACTCCATTACAACATTCCGAAACCTCTTATTCCTGTTAATTAAAGTAGCAAACGCCCCTCTCTACAGGCTATAGCTACAGCTATTGACATGGCAACAGCAATACCAATATCCGGTTCTCACAAGTAAAGCAGTAAAAAAAGAAATAAAATTCACACGACATCCCATACGCTGACCTAACTCCGAGTTAAGAATCTTAAAGCACTTGTGTCACGGATATCAGACAACAAACGGATTACTTAATTATAGTTAACACCCAGACACAGAACAAACACAAATGTCTTAGGGCATCAGATAGGGACTATCATAACTCTAGTAGACAGTATGTAGGTTACAAGGACGGATGAATCAGGGTAAATCCAAATACATCACGCATATTGAATCGACATGTTTTTTAAAAACGGTTTCCTATTTATCCGGTGTCTAAAACCGCTCTAACACTAAAAATATCAACACTTCATAATTAACCTTCCGACAGAATGAATGCGTACTGTTATGTTCACCTACTTGATACTAATTTTGAAACACAATAACACGACTCCGTCACGTATACGTCTCCCTTTCTGTCCTTATTAGTTGAAATGCGACAAAATATCGGTGGGAATCCACTGCTTGACATAAGCCTGCCTAAGTGATTTCCAATACAACTGGTGTATACTGCATATGTATAATTTAAATAATAATAAACAAATTAAATAGCCAATGTGTTTCAAAATCAGACACTGATCGACGAAATCTACAGACTTCTATGAACTAGAATTTCCTAGAAGTTCGGGTTTTGTGCTGAGACAAGGTCCCTTAGTTGTATAGTATTAATTTAAGATAGGTACTATAATCGAATATGTGATGAGCTAAATTCACAAACAATTATTATCTATTAATAAATTAAAGAAACAATGTCGAAACAATACACAGTTCAAATATAAAGTCACGCAAACATATATGCACACATGCGCGATGCGCGTGTGTGTGTGAGCACTCGAGCCCTCGTAGTGTACAAAGAAAACCGGTTTACACTGGCGTGATCGGTGCCCGTGATCAGATTTCATTTTTCACACTTGTTTTTAATTTCCATTCATAAAATAATGCGTAATTAAGTTTTTAATTTTTGTATGTATGTATAATCTGACATTAATTTTATTTGGTTGCTCTTGGTAGATGAAACGAGTGTCGCAGAGGTCAATGACCTTTAACGACCTAACTAACCAATCATTCGCCACCGTTCTCACGTGGTAACTGCATAAACGGATTTAAACGAACATAACTAAGTTTATTTCACTCATCATGAGCAAGAAATATGCATTTAGTCTCATCACAGGCGATTTTCAACTATCAAACATTATTTTATATATTATAATTAATCCAATTTTCAACATTTAATTTTAAATATTCCAACTATTCGAAACCGCATTCCAACACAATTTTTGTGAACAATTTTTGTTCATAAACATATATGTCGTTCATAAATACCGTTCAAATTTTAAAGCACACGGATTTAATGGCAACAAAAAGTGTCCACAAAACTGGCAACACCAAACGGTCGTCCGTAGTACATTCGAGTCTTCTAGAATATTCTTAGAGTTAGGAAAAAGCTTAGGAGATTAACAGTGGACAGGGGACTACACGCAAAGTAATACTCACTAAGACTAGTGTTGCGATTTCATTTCAAGTAGTTACATTTTTACATAGTGTTGTCTTCGTCTGACACTCGTGAAATGCAATGGTAGAGCAAGACAAAGTATAATAGTTCAAACAAGCTTTTCAAGCTTTGTTTTAAAGCATTTTATGTTTTCTTATCTGAAACGCCTTTTTTAATAACAGCTCTGACATTTCTGTATTAAGCAGCCTGATAACATGCCAACATGATCTTAAAATTAATATTGAGTTATGATATTATAGACTTTATTTGTATTTCTATTTAGCCGTTATTGTCATGCTGTCCCTTTCCGTGCTTTCCGTTCCCAACAGACACGTGTAGAAAGAGAAAACATGACAATTGGAAAAATTTCAAAGGGTGCATACATGCACAGACTATTTAGATCCAATAAGGCGTGTAGCTACCATAAATGGGCACAGACAAAAACAGAGTGATTCTAAGAACCTCTGTACACAATCATAATCGCTCATAACTATTTATTTTCATATCAGCAAACAGTAAAGATGACCGCGCGAGTTGAATGTCATTGACTTCGTCATTTTACAATTCACCCATCAGTAAACATAAAAAATCGATTTAAAAAAAATTCCTTAAGGTCAATAAAACATCTATGTTAATGTTATAAAGCTGAAGAGTCTGTTTGTTCGCGATTATCTCAGGGTTCCTGAGATTAGGGCAGGTACGATTTGAAAAAATATTTCAGTGTTGGATAATATCGGGCCAAGAACAATAACAGTGAAGCATAGATATTACTAGATTTGTTTTACAGCTAAACACGGGTGTAGCCGCGCGGCGGTGCTAGTCATATATAATAAGTCAGTAGAACCCATACATTAAAGAGGCAACGAATCGTATGGTACGTTAACCTTTACCCTTTAAAATTTAAGTGAAATACCAGCAAGAACATATTGACCAACAACTATTTTAATACCCCCCCTGTTACCCCCTTTTTAAGGGTAAAACAAACATGTGTTGTAATTATGGATAGCCCGAAAATAGTCATTAACAAACATTGCATAAACACATTTAAGACAATATTTTATCCTGAAGTCCCCACGGGAACACAAACCAGCCAAGTTTAGCTGAATATTAAAACTGGAATATGCACCGCGATCGCAGATAACACGACGGCAATCAACTCGCGCGACCTTTGAATAATCAAACAAAACACCACCTTGCACCGCCGCAATAAGGATCAAAGAACCGCAACACCAGCACTAAACAACACAACTACCGAAAAACAAAAGTCCGCCGCCTATATCCTCGTGTCGGACAGGCGGAACTTCTTGCAGTAAAGCCCTTTTCAAAACGGGCGATGGTGGGTCATATAGGACGACTGGTTGTAGAAGTCGCGCCTGAGGAACCGGTTGGTGGTTGTGGGGTACATGCCGTAGTTGGTCGTGTAGTCTTGGCGGCTGTGGAGCATGTCTAGTTGGTCGAGGCTGTGGTGGCGCTGGGGTAGGAGGGATGCTGTGGATCCTTGGCAGCGTGCGCATTACACAGTATTTAAAACCTGATATTATTATCATACCACATGGTACTCACCTCATTTATACCATACAAGTACCTTATGTATAAATATAAGGGAAGTACGCAGTTAAATATTTTCATTAATTATTACCTCCTAAGGCCCGTAACCTTCATCAGATCCCAATTTCAAAATTTTCCTTTTTTAGATTGTTCCTATTCCATAATATTTCATTTTCAAATTGCTCCATTTTCAAAATGTCTCTTTCCAAATAATTTTCCATTTTCAAATTGTTCCTTAAAGAACTTATACATTTGGCTTAAGTATAAATACCAACCTCTATTGTGATGGAATCCCGCCGCCCATCCAGCGTAGTACGCCGCCTTCTGTTTCCCGTGTTCCTCTGCCACCTATAATATCGAGAAATGTATTTCAAACAAACGTTAATTCCAATAAACACCTACCTACAATGTAGTTTTTTAGCTAAAAATTTCGTCCATAAACCTTATAAATCGGACCTATCGAAACGGCGATATTTTAATTCATATTAAACATAAACATTAAATTTCAGTATTTTTAGCAAAATGATTCGTTGCCGAACAAAATATTGTTGAAATAAAACAGTTGACAGAGAAAGTGACAGGTAGAAAAGTGTTGAAAAAAAGCAAATCCGATTTTAAAGATTTCTGAATGAAAATAAGAGAATTGCAAAATAAAAATGAAGAATAAAAAACAGCCGATTGGTAAAAATAAAGAGAGAAACTTTGAAGATTATTTATTGTTTTGTTTGTAGTAAACGATGATCAACAGGTAAGTAGTCTGCGTAGACGATGATGTAACATTACGTCACATTACTCGGTAATTTCACTGCGTCTCTCACATTGCACAGGACACAGAAATGCAATGGCCGTAAGTACCCGAACATCTCTGCACACACAAACTTTCAAATAAATCTGGCTTGTTATTACATAAAATAAAGTCATACACTGTGTAACATGACATAAATATTTCAATGCTCACATTTTGTTTCATAACAGAACATGAGCGTACATTTATCTTAATTAAATTATACATACACATTAATTTCATCGATATTACTTGCAACATTAAATATGACGGCTGTATCTACTAGCACCACCACAAAAACAAAACATAACCAAAATAAGACCAAGCGTTGACCAATTCCATGTCAGTAGCAACACACCATGATGTAGACGAACCTTCCAACGGTACTCAACTTCATAAATTCAACGACAAACATCTTTGCACGGCTACCGAAATCAAAAGTTTTCCAGCAGTCAAAACCACACATTTCGAAATAAACTCTATGCGTTAGAAATAGTCCAAAATCCGCGTGTACGTCGCCAAAACAACGTAAAACTTTTGTTTTAATAAACTACAGGCTATGGTTGTGAAGTTATGCAGCCATCGGCATTTTGAAAATTGGATAATGATGAAGCTGACGTCGTTTCGCTGCACTGGCGAGCAAACCGTATGGCAAATTAATATTACTTCAACAGAAACTTAGTTTATTTCTATTATACATTATCTGCAACATACAATTTGTGTAAATATGCACGATATTGATAGACCATAGATTAGAAATTAATTCTCACAATAGAAGGTTTATTAGAAATTTATCCCACCGAAGAGAAAGCTATTGTATTGTTCAAAACTTTGTACAACGTATAATTTTTTAACGTAAGTTGAGTATCATCAGAGCGTTCTTTAAGTACCAGTGGCACCATAGTGTCCGCGCGCAGCGGCAGACGCGCGGGCCGCCAGTGATGCGCGTGGGGCCGCAGCACCGAGTCCGCGCTGCACGGCTGTACAAACACGACGCTTTAGACCCACCCCGCCAATCACCCTCTAAACTCTTAGCCCTTGAAATAAAACCTAATATCGCATGCAAGCTTGTGCTAATTGAGGCGAAACCGCGGTTGACAACGTTGAGATTCTTAATTCAAATTAAAGAGAACGGCGCGTCGATTAAGACAAGATCGTCTTTGATAATATGATCAGTGCTGTTATAAAAAGAAGCAGCATCGCATGCAAGCTTATGACAAAATCGAGATCGACAACTGTGTTCGATTCTAAATTCAAACAAACGAGAGCTAATCGTAGCTCTACAACGCTGCCTTTTATATCCTCTTCAATAATACGCTCTTTATCCTGGGAATGAGAAGCATTTTCGCATGCAGGCGTGTGCAAGATAATAAAAACGCGGTCGGCATTTATTTTGTAATCCATTTTTTGCATTCCAAATTTAAATGCGAATGAATAGTAGAAGTACAACGCGACGCTTTAAATTATAATTTCTTCAATAATACGCTTTATGCTGTAGAAACAAGAAACAATTAAGTGTACACGTATGTGTCAGATGACAACCATGCTCAACATCTGTTTTGCATTCTCAACTCAAATACATGAGATCAATTTATGAGGCGTATGACTCGATACCCTAGATTAAACTCTCATCGGTAACACGGTATATATCTCGCAAAAAAAGATCTTAAAATAGAACCTGTTCGATAATACGCTCAGTTACTTAGAAATAAAATTCAGTTTTGCATGCAAGTGTGTAAGGCGCCCTATACACCTACAATAATATTGCACAATATGTCTGCATGCACAATATTATTGAACGTTTAGGGATAGTATTGAAACATTGCACAATGATTGAACAAAAGATTGAGCGAGCTTAATTTTTATTGAGCAATAGTTTTTCTTGCACTGTGTAGGCTTAACATTGCGCGATATTTTTCATTTTAGTTCTCGGAGCGATCGCGATCGGTCAGTCACGGTATATTTTTTTATATCTTCAGTCTATTATTTTTATCTATCTATATTTTTCGTAAGTGTAAACTGGCCTTCTTTTCAACCATTCTTTAACCTATATGCGTTTTGTTTTCTATTTTAAAAAATCACCAGCGCGGCTGCCGTCAAAACTTGGTCGTCAGACATGTTGCTCGCACGAAAATATTGTTCAGACTGGTTTGTCAATTTTATTAAGAGAATTTATTGAACGTCTCGAACCAAAGGTGTTATTCAATATTATTGCACAATTAAAGGATTGTACAATATTATTGTGGGTGTATGGGGCACCTAAGTGCATATGGTGCTCATGAGTTACAGATTTGAAAAAAGGACTTTATTATTGTAAGATACGTCACAACGTACTCGCGCGAGTGTGTGTGTGTGTGTATGTGTGTGTTAGGCAAACTCTTAAACTCTACGCGTAACATCAGACTGTAATCAGTGGTGACAAGATACAATTTTGCGTGCAAGCGTGAGCAAATACTGTAAAGAGGTGGTTTTCATTTTTTCATACAATCGAACTAGAGCAGGACTAGACTAGAGTAGACTCTACTGTCATCACAGCACATTAATTTGAAATTTTTAGCCAATATAAGTAAGAAGCCTTATAGCATGCTTTGCAAATATTTACATAACTGCTTTAACAGATACCGTAAACTATTAAAATAATAAAGTTAATCATTAAGTCGGAGAGAACCACTTTTATACTCTTTAAGTCACTTTCTATTTCATCATAAACTATAGCTAACAACTTCAGATAAAATTACATTATTTTACTCAACACTTTACTAACATGATAAGTCAAGGGCAAGAATAGAGTTGTTAGAATTATAGAAGCAACAGCACAGGTTAAACTTTGAGAGAGAAAGTACGAATTGGTTTGATTTTATAATTAGAGATGGCGCCACTTACCTTGACGCTAAGTGGCTCGGTGCCGCCCTCTGGTATCACATTGTTGAGAGCTGCTATCGCCTCTTGCGCTTCCTCTCGCTTGTCAAATCTGTAGCAGATAAATATCGAAGAATATAGGAAATGACAGTCTGGATTGTAATTATTATTGATCTTTATTTTGCCTTTAACAAGGCTGGACCTTTAAATGAAGTCAAGTCTTTTTCCCCTACCTCATCAACATAGCGGCCACAAAACATCCACTGCTGGATATAGGCCACCCCCCATAAAGCGTAGGGTCAATATAGCCCAAAAAGGCCATGCTGGACGTAGTTTTGCGACGGGAATACCGCTGCCCATCCCCTCCCTGTCGCATTTGAGCTACGCGGTTCCGGGTGGATATACCGCCATCTGTCGGTGCCGATACCACAATTGTTCCACCACGACACGTACGAGATGAGATACGTATCTACTCTGCTGGTACTGGTGGCGGATATCAACAAATTCTTAACAAAACTTAATAAAATCATGATTAGTGAAACACATTATTATAGCGTTTGTACTTGAAGATTATGGCTAAGGCTTATTACTACTTGAAAGATTATATTAATGATAAATCTGCTTCCGATTAAATTGGTTTGCTCTAACTTCTACTATTAAGATAAAAATTTCTTAGCGCCGACGCCGGTATGGGTTCCAATAATACCTACCAATAGATGTTATAAATCCCTAAATTAGTTATGTAACCCTTATCACCATGAGTTTTTCTTGCAAATTCTTTTCTGATGGCTCGCATAATGAACTTGGTATAAACTTAGTTAAAAGAAAGAGAAGAAAGAGAAAAGTATAACACTCGATGACCTATTTGTTTAAATGACTCTTATAACACCAAATAAGGTCAGGGTCATTGGTCATTTGTGGAAATTATAATAAGCAAATATCATCATCATCATCATATCAGCCATTGACAGTCATCTGCTGGACATAGGCCTCCCCAAGAAAGGGGGAATTTTGCCCATAGCAGAGCGCAGCTATTGCGACGGGGATGCAGCTGCCCATCCCCGCCCTGTGCATTCGAGCTGCACTGTTTTGGATGGATATACCGCCATCTGACGGTTCTGGTACCTTAGTCGCCTCTTACCACACCTGGAACAGGGGGAGGTACTATTCTACTCTGCCGGTACCTATAAGCAAAATATACACGGCGGCTAAAAGGCGGCACAAAAGCAGCTATAAGCGAATATACACAAATATTTCTTTTGTTGAAATGATGATTTGAAAGTGCCTATGAAAGGCCTATTAAAATATTTGACTTGGACTTTTCAAAATCGTCTCACCTGACAAAAGCCACGCCCCTCGGAGTCCCATTGCTCTTATCTCGGAGTATATGTTTCTGAACGATACGACCGTACTTGCCGAATATCGTTTCCAGCTGTTCTTCAGTAATTGCGCGCGGTAGATTGGTCACGTAGAGGTTTGTGTCTTTTATGTCGTCTCCTGATGGTCTTGCATATGATACCTAATAGAATTTAAGATACTTGATAGTGGAATAAAATTCATTATTAAACAATAATTTAAATTAGGTAAACCTCATACAAACGTGGTCTGCATTGGTATCTCACTCTCACCTATTAATAGCTGCATTGCAATGTTCGCATTGCTGTTGTCCGGTTTGACGGGAAAAAATGGCAGTAAAATAACTGGGTAATGTAACAATGCGCAAGCAATCATACCAGCCATTGGAAGTCCACTGCTGGACTTAGACCTCCCCAAGAAAGGGAGAATTTTGTCCATAATTGCCGCGCTGGGCAAGCGTGTTGGCAATCGCAGATCGCAGCTATCGCGACGGGGATGCTGCTACCCATCCCGCCCTGTGCATTTGAGCTACACTGTATCGGATGGATATAACGCCATCTGTCGACCCTTGGTACTGTCGCCTCTTACGACAACTGGCACAGGTACAAATTTATTCTGCTGGCTTGGCTAGCACGGCTTGGCGCACAAGATGGGATCATTTCCACCTGCACTATTGTGCCCATGACGGGCGACTTACAAGCTTTCACGTTTATAATATTAGTTGAATAGGTTAAGAAACTCTTTCAATAGACTGACCTTCAACCGTTTGTTCCTGAGCTGGTATCCATTGAAGGTCTCGATGGCCCGCGTCGCGTCTTCCTCTCTCGTAAAATTCACGAAGCCAAAGCCGTAGCTATATCCAGTCTGGGAAGTGAACGTTTTATATCAACAGACAAACAAACATATCCTCTTCTCAGGATACTAACACTAATATCGCTCTATATATATGAACTATATATTATCATATTATATACACTGGTGGACATAGGCCTACCCAAGAATGGGGGAATTTCGTACATAATTCTCGCGCTGGGCAAGCATGATGGCAATCGTAGAGCTTTTGCAACGGGGATGATGAATTTTCTTCCCCGCCCTATGCATTTCAGCTACACTATTTCAGATAGATATACCGAATCTGCCGGTTCTAGTACCTTAGTCGCCTCTTACGACACCTGGTGCAGTGGGAGGCACTATTCTACTCTTCCGGTACCTCACCGCAACAAATAGTATAGATATTTTTTAATTAAAAAAACATTTGTCGCTATATATTCGTATCAGACGATAGGACACTTGGTACGCCACTTACGACACCTGGTATAGAGGCAGGTATTATTTTACTCTACCGGTACCTCACGGAATTAAATAATGAAAATATTATGATCATAAGGAATGGTTTGATGATGGATACGAAATTAAATTTGGACTTGACGGATTGAATGGCGGGTTTATATTTTGCTAATTTTTATTGACTCGTTGTTGTGACTTGACTAATCCAAGACGTTTCCTATATTTTTTTTTAAGTACAAGAGAACCACTTGACCTCTATTTACACTGTTTACAAATGTATCAATAGGAAACTTAGGTAAGACCAATCTAGAAGCATCGATAGTGTCAACATTTTTTTATACTATAGAAGTATTGCGTAATCCAAAGAAGCAAAAAAGCAGGCAACGCTTTATTATTTCAAATTTTGTTTAACTGACTTCAAAAAAGGAGGAAGTTCTCGATTCAACTGAATTTTTTGTTATGTATTTTACTCGATATCTTCAGGAATTGAGAATCGATTTTGATTATTTTGCTTATATTTTTTTTATTTACACTACATCTCATACATTTACTTGACTTAAAGATAAATCACCAAAAATATTTGCCACTATACCACTGAAATATAACACCCAGACACAGTACAAACATAAATATTAATCAATAAATATTTGTCATGACGACTAATGAACATTATTTAATGCGAGATCAGGCCCGTTGAATTAAAGTATCTTTTAAAGACGAATAAAATAAACTTTGTCGTAGAAGAAATTCGTTACTCTCAAGAACATTTAGTGGAACATTACCGGTTTCTCTAAGTGTCTAAATAGAGATGCCATAACCTATATATGACACTGGTATCATCACTGGAAACATAGACCTCTCCAGGGGATTACACATCACTTTAGGGGTATTTTCCCCCATAGGGGCCGTTACGCTCGAAGGTGGGCTGAGGATCTCACAAAATATGACAAGGGAAGGAGTGTAGTGAGAATAAACACGTATATTTTTTGTGATTTTCGAGATATTTATACTGACATACGTGATTTAAGGGGAGTCTTAATCCTCAATAGCGAGAGGGAATCACAAATAAAATACTTAAATACCAATTAACACCCAGACACAGAAAAAATATACGCCCTGGGTAGGAATCGAACCCACAACTATGGCGCAAAAATAGGTTCACTACCATCTGCGCCATAGGGCTCGAATCATGAGATTAATGGAAGGCCATAAAATAAATCACCGCTACCTTTACCTCAATTATTTAAACATCCGATACCATCGGAACCTGACCTTAAAGTCCTTCATGACCCGACAGCTCTCAATAGGGCCGATGCTCATGAACATCGCGTACAGGTCTTTCTCCGTCATCGACTGCGGCAGGTAGTTGACGATCAGGTTCGTCTTGCAGCCGTCGCCGGCCGCGGACACGCCTCCACCTTCAGACATGCTGCCCCAGTACCTCGCCCCGGAGCCTAGTCGGCCTCTGTACTGTTGTTGGATTTGCTGGAAAGGTGAAAATCATACGGTTACAATCAAAGCGAAAAAAAAAAAATAAATAGTAGTGGCCCGAAGTTTTATCTCCGCAGTTCCCGTTACCATCAGAATACAGGAACAAAATATATATTATATAATTTGATGATAATGTAACTTCAGTAAAATAATTTTTGAAATCTTTTTTTCTGAAATCGTTTCTGTGTTTATTCGTTACAAACGCACAATAATATAAATCTTGCCTAATAACATTCCATTTTAGGTGTTTTTAGTTTGATTTTATAAATATTATAGAGCATATGTTACTCGGTGAAGATATAGCTCTCTAATGTGGTAAAATTATTTCAATTGGTTGAGTTGATTTTAAGTTATATCGTATCCAGCAAACAATCAAATAGTATTATCATCATGCTAGCCATTGATAATCCACTGCTCATAGGCGACATAGGCCTCCCCAAGAAATACTAAATTTTGCCCATAATTGCCGCGCTGGGCAAGCACGTTAGCAATCGCAGAGCGTAGTTTTCATAACGAGGATGCTGCTGCCCATCCCCACACCGTGCTGAGCTACATCGTTCCTGTTGGATATACCGCCATCTGTCGGTTCTAGTACCTTAGTCGCCTCTTACGACACGTGGTGCAGTGGGAGGTACTATTCTACTCTTCTGGTACCTCATGGCGACAAATAGTATAGATACTTTTTAATTAAAAAAACATTTGTCGCTATATATTTGTATCAAACGGTATCTTAAAAAACTTGATTTTTATCAGTATTAACATTGATCAATCAAATAACCCTGTCATATGGCTGAAAGTATTTATCTTTCAAAGGTCCTCTGCACTGGTACCTCACTCTCTCCTACTTCCTCCGACAAATAGTAGTGTTCGCATTACTGTGTTCCAGTTTGAACGGTAAGAGGCAGTAAAAAGACTGGGTAATATGGCATAATATCTTAAGCCACAAGGTTAGCAAAGCGCTTGTGATATCTTTGTGATATCACGAGCGTGTATAGGCTGTTATGACGCTTACTATCACGCCCCCTGTACCAGGTGTCGAAAATGGCGAGTAAGGTACCAGAACCGACAGATGGCGGTATATCCATCCGCAACAGTGTAGCTCCAATGCACAGGGCGGGGATAAGAAGCAGCATCACCATCGCGAAAGCTTCGCTTTGCGATTGCCAATACGCTTGCCCAGCGCTGCAGTTATAGGTAAAATTCCCTATTTCCTGGGGAGGAGGAGGAAGTCCAGCATTGGACTTTCAATGGCTAAAATGATAATGTAACGATACACATTGCTTGCCGGTAATGAAAGTGTCACAATACATGTTAGGTACGAAATGACATAATCACATTGCCCATTAATTACCAAATGAATAAGCTATTTACAAATGACATTCAAGCAATCTGACTATTATAGTTTTTAAATTAATGACGTATAAATGAACAATAAAATCACTAAAGTTACCATTTATTAACATTTTCTCGACACAGCTATTTTTGCATTGTGACACTTCATGCCGGGAGGCGACACGTATAATTATTTTGGACTAACCTAATGAAATGGAATAACCTAAAATAATGTACTGTTCAAACGTCAATTCCAGCGCCACCTAAGGGATGGGCGGAGCAACTCATTAATGAGCGACTCTTTGCCCGATAGAGAGCGGTCGCGTCTCGCGGGACCGAAGGCTATCACTTCAGAGCGCTTCTGAGGACATCGGCTCGAGTGGCCTCATCGTTTGCAAAAAAGAAGGCCTAAAGGAGCCGGTATATGCTCGAGGGGCAGAGAACGCAGTGTTCTGCTCTACGAAAGGAATGCGTTCGAAGTAATTGTGGAATGCGACTTAGGAAGGCATTCAGAGAAGTGCTTCTATCAGGTGTAAGTATCCAGAAAGTCAACGAGTACCAAACATAATTACAATCTGCTTCGCAAAACACTCACTTTTAATCTCTAAACTTATCAACAATTTTAACTATCCATTTCTGAACATTTCACAAATCTTACTATCTAACAAGTTATGTATGTTGGCACGATATCCAAAAAGCTTCTCCCAACTGTCTAAAACGAAACCTATTTCTCTCATATTAAAACCAATCCGATTACATAATTCCTTTGAAACAACGCTACAACCACAACAATACTAACGAACAGGCAATATCGGTTGCGGAGTTGTCCGCATAGCAAGTATTGTAGCAATTTAAAGCACACAGCACGAACACACATAAAGTTTACAATCAGCCGAAAAACTGGAGCGAAAGCGCACCCTTGGAACAGAAGGCTTCAGACCTCAGATACCATTATTAGCGAAGTCACGTAGAACTCGATGGAATGAGAATTACTATTAAGCTGGTATTTCGTATTGCCAAATGTTAGGGATGGCGCGGGATTGAGGAATTCATACAACTAGAATGCGATCGCGTATTAGACAGATGTAATTATATTTAATATATATCCCAGCAAACAATAAACATTATATATATATATATTTACATATCGGTTCAGATTTAACCTGAAGACAGTTCTTGAAATCGATAAAACCTTAATCTCGGCTAAATTCGTTTTATAGTCAACGAAAATGGATAATTCAACGTTTAATGTTACCCGAATTGACTGTAAGATAAATAGCAGTAAAAATAATAACAATTTCGAACCTTTATCGAGTGATTTTATACATGAACTAGCAGTCCGCGACTTCGCGTGGAATAGTGACTGGGTGGTAAATTATTAACCTTCAACGATAAATAGACACAATATCTAACACTGAAAGAATTTATTAAATGGGACCAGCGGTTCCTGAGATTGCCTGAGATTTTTCTTTCCGGAGGAACGCTCTACCAACTACCCAACCGACACCTTAGTACACACGTCGAAATATTCCTAGTGTCCATTTTTTTAGATGAGAGGTCGACGACTGTTCTAATAACACATTTTTACAATTATGAAGTATAATTTTAAAAAGCATGCAGGTAGAATATTTTTTTTAAGCTTATTAATTTTGATGCATTGAAAAATATAAGTACTCCTACCTCCTAACTTACCTAACTAACAGAAGGCATGTTCTTCTAAAATTTCTACAGCAATAAAGAACATTTAAACCTCAATACTTTCAATTTGCCATCTTTTTACGGTAGATAATTTGTTTAAATGTTAAAGTAGAACTTAAATAGACGAAAATATATTTTTTGTACATTTATTTAGCTTGACATTTTAACAGTATTCTATATTTGAGCTTGCGGTACTAACAGACTCGAACAGTACCTCCCTCTGTACCAAGTAAGTGCTCTGAGACTGAGGACTGACTGACTGAGGACCCGGAATCGTCAATGGCCTGTTGAATGCAACAGGGAATGAGCCTCAGAGTCCCCGTCACGGTCTCTATCCAGTCTCTATCAACTCTATCTAGAACAGTTGACTTCCTACAACTATACCATAAAAATATACATGAAAAATGCATGTTTAACCAAATAATAAAATTAACTCAGTGCTTGCAAAGAACTCATCATACGCTGTTCCGGATAGATATACCCGCTATCTGTCGGTTCTGTTACCTCAATCGCCTCCAACTGAACCTGGCTCAGTAGAAGATCACAGCCCGTGAATTCTGTTCAACCCTAATATCAAATCTCGATCATGAGACTTCTCGAAGCCATGATATCATTAAACATGGGTTCCCAGACCCATAGTAGGGTGCTATGGAACATGATAAAAGGTCCCGCAATCGGTGACACACTTAACTGCAAAAGTTTCGTTTAAGTAGTACGCTGGCCAAACGCGCGCATACGCGAGGACACGAGCGAACGAATAAAGGGATTATCTAATTTTCAGCCAAGCCTATGGCTTCAAGTTATTCAATTTATAGATAACTTATGTATTGCTGCTTTTTTTCTTTATGTATGTGTTTATAGTCATTATGTCAATGCCACAATCTATACTAATATTATATGCAAAGTGCCATGAGGTACCAGCTGAGTAGAATAGTACCTACCTCCCTCAGTGTCGTAAGAGGCAACTAAGGTACCAGAGCCGACAGATGGCGGTATATCCACCCAAGACAATGTAGCTCAAATGCATAGGGTAGGGATGAGCAGCAGCATCCCAGTCGCGAAAGCTGTGCTCTGCGATTGCTAATACACTTGCCCAACGCGGTAATTATGGGCGAAATTCCCCCTTTCATTGTCCAGCAGTGGACTTTCAATGGCTGTAATGATGATTGTAAAGAATAGATTTCTGATTGTTTGTTTTGTAAGATTTATCTCAAACAAAACAATTATTAATGACGATTCCTCGAACCAAGAGCACAGAGTGGGGCATAGGGAAACTTTCTGGTTAAAAAAAAACTGTAATTGAATAAAGAAATATCACCTACGTCCCAAATAACATTGTCCCAGATTGGCACCAGATATGGTGCTCCTGTGGTTTGCATTGGCGTGAACCGCCAAGAACCCTGGCATCCGTCCAATGTGAACTGAACTCGCCTTGCCCCTTACTACTACCGCCTTCATTAATAATGGATGGAAACATTAAAATCGGCTAAAACTAACTCCTCTAATGACTAGATAAAATATCACTCGAAAGCTTCATTGTTAAGTCAACAATTTTCAAAATAATTAATGGGAAGAATATTTTAATTAATTACAATAAGCAATCAAAAGAACATTACGGAACGCTTACCTTAAGTTGTGTTATTACCAAACAATTACAATATTGAAGACAGAAAATGCTCAGGGATATGATGAAGATGAAAATGAAATCTACACTATATGTGTTCATAGAGAGGAAACGTTGTATTTTTTGTGTTTGGCACGAATAAACCCAACAACTACTTTCAACATATGTCATGACATACGTGATGTGTTGACCGTGGGGTACCGGGTAAAATAGTACCTCCCTTTGTACCAGGTGTCGTAATAAGCGACTGAGGTATCTACCGGAACCGACAGATGGCGGTATAACCATCAGAAACAGCCAAACTCAAATACTGGGTGGGGATGGGCAGCAACATCTACGCCGCGAAAATTGCGTTCTGCGATTGCCACTACGCTTGCCCAGCGCGGCAATTATGGGCAAAATTCCCCTTATCCTAGGGGGAGGCCTATGTCCAACAGTGGACTTTCTATAGCTGATATAATGATGATGATGGCGAATGAAAAGGAGGAAAGTATAACAAATTATGCAATTTTGATCGATGACGTGAAAGTTCAACAAGTAAAATAGTTTGTGTATCTATAAAGCTCTTTTACGAGATGAGAAATAGGTAGAAGATATTGAACGGACAGTTAAAACTGGTAATAGTGTCCATGGAGCCTTACACGCTTTTATGGGTACCCAAAATGTGTCAAAAAGGGCACGACTGGCTCTTCATAGAGATGTGTTGGTTCCAACACTGAAATATGGTGGTGAATGTTGGGTATGGCAAAAGAAGCACGCGAGTAGAATAAATGCTGTTCAAATGAGAACACTTCGAAGTACGTATGGTGTGATTTTGAAAGATAGATTAAAAAATAGATTGGACATGTAGAAATAATGGAAAAAAGTAGAATGACTGCACAAATATATAGATCGGAAGTGAATGGAAGAGTTCATATACACCTTGGCGTACATATCTTAGCAAGGTGGAAGAGGTAATAAAAAAGGGACAGGTCAGAAGTACCAAGAATAAACAAACGCCTATATGAGGACTAATGCGAGTAAGGGAAGCGAGAGGTATACCGAGATCGTAACAAGTGAAGAACCATAATCTCAGACTACCGATGGCACACAGGCATGATGTATGTATGTATATTTTTTTGTTTAAAAAATATTATATATAATCTGAACATAAATATAATATATAATCTGATTCTCCGATAGTTTTTCATTTTACAATCATACGATTATCGATTCGACTCTTCGTTTGTGGGTAAAAGACTTTTAAGACTATAAACAGTTTTAGCCAATCCATAAATATTTAAAACAATTGTCCAACAAGAAGCCAGGGCGGACCGCATGTAACTGATAATTTTGTACCAATATAAATAACTTTGCCTATCCACAAAATTCATAGCAGACGAATCAAATAATCAATGCGTGAAATTGAGGAAGCATCGACCCCCATTAATAACTGCCAGCAAAGTTATGCGGCTTATTCCACGCAGATCAGATTAAGAAATAGGGGTACACTTTTTGTTTGACTAAAACAAGGCAAATAATAACGAAACTTCATACACTGAGTGGTAAGTTTTCGGCTCGTTTTTGGACAGGCTAAAATTGACTTAGTTTAGTAGCTATATACTGTATATATATATATGTAAAGAAATAATATTTCTTTAATTTTTGAACGACATTGAATGACATTGACAACTGACAAGCGCTAGAATCTGAGGTCAATAGTCAGTTGAGAGGTTATGGAAAAAATAGCATTGTACATATTAAATTATTGTGATTTGTTAAATAAGATAGATAAATAAGAATAATTGGTGGAAGAATAGACTTTAATTGTCGTTTCTTCGTTTTCAGAAGCAACGCATAAGTTTATTTTAACCTAAAATAAAAGAATAAACAATATATATATATATATATAGCCCATCCCCGCCCTGTACATTTGAGTAGACTTTTTAGCATGGATATACCGCCATCTGTCGGTTCTAGTACCTTAGTCGCATCTTACGACACCTGTTACAGAGATGTACTATTATACTCTGCCGGTACCTCACGGCTAACGCCTCAGGCCTCAGCTTCGCACTGGTGCAGAAAAAAATGTTATTGTGGGTTATCTTTAAGAGAGAGACATATACCATCGCTGACATTTTTAAGGCGTACAATACTATATTACATTATTTAGATCTATCTCGTAGGGTGCCAGCGTTTTCTATGTAGCCGCAAAAAAAGTGTTTATTTACGAAAGCACATTGGAAATCTCTAAAATATATGTAAAATTTGTGTTTTTCTACAATATTATGTATTATATATATAAACGTTCCTCTTAAATCACTTTATCTATTAAAAAAACCGCACCAAAATCCGTTACGTAGTTTTTGAAGATCTAAGCGTTCATACGGTCAGACAGACAGCGGAAAGCGACTTTGTTTTATACTATGTAGTGGCCCGTCCCGACTCCTTTGGAGTATATTGTAAAAATATACTTATTTTTATTAGTCGACAAACAAGCATACAGTCCGCGTGATATTAACCGTCACCTAAGCTTATAAACGCTCGTAATATCACAAGGATATCACTCGTGCGTTGCCAACCTTCTGACTTGAAGATATTCACATTACCCAATAATTTCACTGTCCTTTGATTTCATTACTATTTGGCGGTAAAGATTTGGTGAGAGTGAGGTACCAATGCAGACGACCTATGTATGAGGTCTACCTCATGACCCACCCCTGACCGTAGTGAGTTAGTTTCTCCTGGTTCAGAGACTAAACCAACCGCATGGTAATACTCGCCAGTTTATACGCGTGATATCTTTAGCTGCAGATGATGTTGCAATTTATGTCTCGCTAGATATTACTTCTGCAACAGGACGCCACACCTCGCGCGTATATAGAACAAGTCTGGCAGTCCTGATGGGCAAACGTTTTTTGGGGTGGTTTACTCTACCATGAAGCACTGGTGCCAGCACACGAAAGCTGAAAAAACCATGAATCGCTACACGAGGGCTTGTTGACCCACCAGCATGTGATGTGAGCGTGTAGCTCAGGCACCTCCTCGGAAAGAGTGAATTGATTTGTCTGGTGTCTCGAACGAAGAGTCATATCGCAATAGACTGCGACTATGGGTGGTGAGCGACTCTAAAGCTCCGGTACCTCTCTGGGCAAGAGTGAGTGGACTTCGGTCCACGCGGTACTAGTCGTTAATAGTTATGGGCTTTGGTTCATCGGTGCGACCTGCCGCATCCAGTGCTTGCACCTTATGTTCCCCGAAAGCGGCTCCTTCATTTATAACTTATATATTTTTTTAACTACCTAATAGCCTGGTAGCCTTGGAAACGTTATAATGAATAAACGAATGAATCCGTAACAAGTGTTTTAAGCGTCAACTTATAACGGAGTTAAGTCAATGTACGAGATGTTGGCTGAATTTATTATTTTTTTATAAGTATGTAACCAAAATAATAATTATTAAATTTTTTCCAAGCGAAAGTGAGCGGTCTAGATGAGATCATAGGCGATGACTGAGTCCATTTTACAGACGCCTATAAGGAATGGACTGAGAACTGACAAATCATTGGTCACTTGTATAGAAAATATGCGCTATTTGAATGCAGACTTCACGCACTCGTCGGCGAGTGCAGTGTGCTGCTCTAAGACTGGTGAGTGAGTGAGGGCATTTGAGTATATGTGATGACTTTGGGCATCATCACGTCAGCAGACATTAAACGTACAATGCTGTGCAGAAGCCTCTTCAAGAATATAGGAAATTACCCAATATTAACCATAGACGCAATCGCAGAGCGTTAAAGTTCTGCCAATAACCGTCCTGTAGCTGCACTGTTTCGGGTGGATATAGAATACTGCTGCCCATCCCCGCCTAGTTAATGTTGAGCCATGCATGAGAGGATATACCGCCAATTGCAGTTTTAGGTACCTCAATCACGACAACTGGTTCAGGGGAAGGTACTACTCTGCCGGAATACCACGACTAATCGTATGGATCTCCGGGTAGATCTACTTCCTACTTATAGGTATATGTACTTTTACATTACAAGCGATAGTGAATTTATTAATTTACCCTTATCTGACATTGCAACGACGGCGATTTGAAAGAGCTGTAGTTTATGGGTCGAAGTGAGATAAGCCAGAATCTTGGAAGTAACCGAACCAGGAAATATTACTCTCATGTTCACTGGTTGGAGAGGGTGGATTTATATTGTTCACTAACAGCGTCCTGCTGTTTCATCTGGATAGTTACCAAATCCTTATAACATCAGCGATCAACCCGTTGATATAGACCTGTCGTTCGTTCGTTCAGAGATTAAAGGGCACAAACATACAGACATACAGACATAATAACAAAAATTGTACTTTTATATGCATTTAGTGAAAAGCTATTAATTTGTAAAATTAGATACAAACACACACTTCAGAGTCATCAGCCATTGGAGGTCTACAACTGGACATAGGCCCGTAATATCACATCAAGTGAATCTTTGTACACATCAAGAATCGGTGTCCATACAATATTTCGATTGGCATATTTCATTATCCTGATCAGGATCCTCAGGACGAAAGAAATTCCTCTGTAAGGCTGTCTACCCAATTTTCAATTTAAGTACACATCTAGTGTATATTAATTAACAATACTTCGAATTAAAATGTGAAAAATAAAATATAGTAAAAAAACTAAGACTCGCTTTTAAAATTGCTTCATAGTAAATAGTAATAAATATTTTTATATCAAAGCGTTCTCGCTTGTGATGAACAAAAAATACTAGTGTTCGCGGTGCCATATTTTTCGTAGAGTTAGAGACCCGCGATTTTTTTGGTACACCATTATTTTCACGTTGTTATAAAAAGTATATTTTACTTTTTACTTATAGATCTATTTTGAAAGCGTGTTTTTTAGATTTTTTTTAATTCGAAAATATCACACAGCCTATGTAAACAATCACTGAACTGAAAGGACTTTTACAATCGGTCTAGCAGTTTTTCAGTTAATCCGTAACAAACACACCGTACTCTTTTTAATTTTCTAATATATAAAATTCTCGTGTCACGGTGTACGTTATTGAACTCCTCTGAAATGGTCTCGACCGATTTCGTGATCGTGAATCTTAGCGAGCATATCGGCTAGGGTGG